>VICI01000498.1:0-36803 GCA_019593645.1 Akabosia matsudoensis | reverse complement strand
GTTATCCTTCTGGAAGGTAAATCTCCGATTTTTAACTCTCCATGTGGAGTTATTCAAAGGGATTACAAAAAATGTCTGCTCCTTCGCATTATTATGGCTATATAATAATCAAGAATTTTATACTAACTAAGAATAAAATTCATGTATCATATTTTTCCAGGTCCCTTGATACCTCCAGCGCATGGAACTTCACCAAGGTCTTGGAATACATTGAAATCGCCCAGAAAACCTACGAAGGATTCGACTGGCAAGACTTGGAATGCCAGAAGCGAACTCTCTGTGAGCTTGCCCAAAAACAAAACGAACCATGGGGCGAAACTGGACGCAAGTTGGCCAACTCCTATGCTTACCAGTAAGTGTTCACCTTTTTACCCTTCTGGATTAGTTTATCAGTTATCGGAACTAGCGCGTTCTTAATCATCTTCAATTACTATATGGTTTTCTTTCTATTTGAATTACAGAGTGATTGACTCTCTCGACGGAATCCCAATCCCAAAAGTGATTCAAAGCTACCTCAAGCAGTACAAGGAAGCCATCAGCCAAGGAAAGAACTCATCAAAGGACTGCGGACAAGTCTACTCCGGGTGCAAGTTCTCTATCAAGGAAGTCTTGAATAAGGCTGCAGCCAAGAAGAAGGCTTAAGATTCTCTCCCCTACCAACAGCTTCAACAACTCAGCCAGCATTAAAAAAACGACCCACGCCATTTTCTTTCTGTACCGCATGCTCCTATTTTTAACAAATACTGTTATCAAATGGTAGATGATGATAATATGGATCATTGTTTTTTGATAATTATTAGCCTCTTAGATATTGACCAAGTAAAAAACGGGGTATTTGTGCCAGTTAGTTTATCAGATAAAAATCTCTCGCTGTTTAACTTTATACTCTTGTAGCGAACACAAGGCGTTCCTATCAATGCAATACTTATTGATTATTTAGTGATACTATAAATACAAGCTCGTAATATAATTGTTCGTAATACTTAATTAGCAAGTCTATTTAAGTAAATAAAACATCAACCGGTATTAAAAAAGCTTAAAAAGAAGTAGCAATGAACCCTTTTAATACATCTACAGAATTTCGGAGTTGAAGCAAATTAGCGTTTTCGATAGTTTGATCCATTAAACCAATGTATCAATTTGTAATTTGGCACGTGAACACATGACAATGTATTTTTTCTCGATTCTCTGTAATTTTCAAATATTAATGAGTTCTTTGAGATTATAATTCCGTCCACTACAAGAGGTGGAAAGGCATCACCTTCAGAGAAAATAAGACTAGCATTACAGATATAGTTTTTGTCATTTCCTGAATTTTTCATAGCTAGCTATTGTTAGCTCTCTTTTGTATAAAAAAATACTTTAGTTCTATTTTTGTTAGCTTTTTACTGTTAAAGTTTGTATACTGCTTAAAGTAACTTGGTATTGCTGGAACCTATAATGCATAGGAGCCATCCATAAGCAAACCGATTCACAGAATGATCTACCAAACTTGAACATATCTGAAAAAATTTGTAAAATACTAATTTAAATCGAATACAAAAAATTAAAAATTTTGCTGTACAATTTTTAGAGAATTAATTATAATTCCATTTAAATGCCCTTTTTCTATCAAATGTACTAACTCGGTTAGTAGCATAATGGAACTTTTGCACGGAGGCTTTGTAATTGTAATTATTTTGTCCAATAATAGGGTTAGAGCACTATCAAATATGATTTTTCGTTGGTTTAAGGGTTCACTGTATTTTATTGATTCTGGTGTGACTATTAAAATTATCCCAAATAACTTCATTGCTTTTTCTGCGTAATTGGCTGTTGAGTGAACTTATTTTCACCTCATTTATGCTCTTGAAATTTAGCTTACTTAAAGTAATGTAGGTTGAGACAATGACAATAATGGCATATGTATTTTCAGGAGTCGACTGTTGACGGAGAATAGTAGAACGTAGTACAGTTTCTGAAAATGTAAGATGCAGCCGTATATCACTAAAAATATGCGTTGCTAATTGACTGTACTGTAATCTATACCTACTACTTACTGACCAAGAATCATTAAAACCGAAACAGGTATTTAAGGACAAAAGTCGTTGAATCCCTGGTTTAGTCCATTGTTCGATTGTGACAAAGTTCATCTCGGAATTCTAAGCCAACTATTGTGAAACAAATTGCGATGGATTTACTGCGTCGAGTTAACAATCGCATAAGCGATAAACGTAAAGCTGTCTTTCGTTGTTGCAATAGGACATTCAGGCTGAACCGTTATAGCTTGTTCATTATGTATTCGTTAGCGGTGTTTCTTGTGTTACTTTCGGCAATCGACTCCTCATTGGCCGTTCAACCTGATGACCTACAAACTCACCCAAAGTTAATATTTCCAATCAAGGGCCCACAGGAACATCCGGAAAGAGCGAATAATGCAAGCAGTTTGAATGTAGGAAACAGTCGAGGATTGGAAGTTGATTTAAAAGACGTAGGGTCAAACAGTGATGGGCGAGTGGACAAGCTGGGATTGCCTGTGGATGGAGGAAAAGGACTATTTTTTGGTGAGGATGCCAATGGAGTTCCAATAGTACTTGGTTCATGGTTCCGTTATGGCTCTTACACGCTTGCATTTTGTATGTTTGGACAAACTGGGATTGCCTGTGGATGGAGGAAAAGGACTATTTTTTGGTGAGGATGCCAATGGAGTTCCAATAGTACTTGGTTCATGGTTCCGTTATGGCTCTTACACGCTTGCATTTTGTATGTTTGGGACCGCATTTCTTGTGGCATGCGTGGCCTCCGCCATTTACTATGTTTTGTTTGTCGTTACAGAGCCGTCCCAGCAAGTAAGGTGGGTATTCCTTTCAACACAGCGGTTGCGCTAGAATTTAGTTGATGGTTATAGAATGACATCAACCAGAGACAAAAGCTTGCAAGTAAATGATAACTTTGAGAAAGGGTTTCCTAAATCATGACAGATCTATGCAAAGTAAGGATGAAGGATGGAACGTCGGGAGGGTTCTTAGAGCCATACAACTCGCATACGACACATATGAATCTCTTGACCCATACAGTCCGTCATGTCAGTTGAAAACTGTATGCGAAATTCAAGAAAGTGACCATTTTCAAGGATCTCTGTTAAAACGGCTTGCTCATTTTATCATGTAAGAAAATTTACCGTCCTTATTTTACATCTTACTGTTCGAAAATACTTGTTGTTCATAAAAGTATTATTTGTTTAAATTTTCCAAGCCACACTGATTATGTGCAGAGAAGAATGGCCAACGCTGCTGAAATCCAAGCTGCAGATAGGATTGGGAACGATCCACAGGAAAAATGTGTAGACAAGTTTCCTGAGTGTCGGTTCTCTCTGGATAAAATGTACGAAAGTTACATGACGATGTAACGCGATAAATATTTAATAGTATGGTCGATGTTCGTTTGGAAAATTACTTTCAGACTGGAAGTTTTTATCAACAAATTATGTGTAAATAAAACCTAAATCGTTAACGTGTAGCAGCGATATAAGTCCAGCAGTCTGAATTTTCGGTTGTTGTCTGCATAATGATTAGCCGAAGACTACTATGCACTATATGCACTGCACTGTATATCCAAGTTTTCGGTTCGTTGAATGATTTTCATGCGTGAAAAGATCGTTGGGTGTCTCATTTGTGTGTCACGTGGACAAATCCAACATCATTTTAGTTGGACATGTACAAAATGTGATGCAATTAATTTACATGGACTTGCTATTTTCTATATTGCTATATAAAATGATGCTATTGTCGGGCCAAAGTTGACTAGAACTTAAACAGACGGTAACGATATAATAAATATTATCGGCCCAACCTATGGAAATTTTCTTCGTCTGTAAATAATATTTTTTTACTTCCTGTCAGATATGTATGTGTGTATCAGATATAACGGCAGTAATTTTCTATTAGCCGTGGTTACTTTCATACAGGTTCGGGAAGGGTTCAAGATTTCCTGTAGAGGCGCAGCTAAAATTACACTACATTTTGTTAATTGAAGTTAAAACTGAGGGCTGCGTTAGAATGATCAAGTTGAAGGGGTTATACAGTGTCATTTCCTCTTCCTTGATACGACTGGTATTGTATTACACATCTTTACCATGCACTTTTATTTACTTCGCCGGCGGGGAAAGAGCAACTTATTTTAGGAACCCAATAGTACTTACTCATATTGATACTACCCATTGTTTAACATCCGTCCATTACAATGTTTTTGAAGCAACCAACAAGCGAATCGAAACGACACAAAAACTGTTTCGAAGTGATCGCACGTTTTGGAAACAGCTAGACCAAAGAAAATGGATATTTCCAGAGCATACATATTGCGCAGATTCTTTTGAATCGGCTGTTAACCAGTTAAAATTGGATAAAGCCACAACTTCACGGAATGTTTCACCCTATCTCCTTGTTGAAGATCAAGTTATGACGGAATCTTTTCTTTCTCGCGTTTCCAAGTACAAAAGTCCAATGGAATACCAAGCAAACGATATGTATGTTCCATACGCGATTATTATCAAAATGATTGCAGACAACCACAACGTGACTCTACTAACGAAGGATAAAGCCAAATCACGTGGGCTCCGTCTCGACAAATATCCCACCATAATTCCCGGAATTCGTACTTTCGATGATCCAGACAACTCTGTCTGGAATGTGTGGAACAGCAATAGGATCATGTATGGGAACGGTCCACAGTTATACCAAGTTCTGTCACATGCTTTCAACTTCATGTATTGCGACGATTCGCGACGAAAGTATCAGAATCCCTGGAATTTCTCTGTTCTTACGAGCATTTTCGACGGAGAAGTTTGGATTTGTTTCTTTGCGTCAATTGCACTTATATCAGTTGCAGTCGCTGGAAATAACCTCCGTTCACACATGAAGGCTGCATTATTTGCCACTCTGTCTGTGATCATTGCTTCTGGAAGCCCAACTAGAATGATCAATGCGAAAAAGTCCTGTCTATTTATTCTATGGATTTTTGTTTGCATCGTCCTTGTAAACTATTACACTGGAAATATGACAAGTCTATTGATCGCACCACCTGAAGAGTTTTCCATCACTGAAGTAGCAGAGCTTGAAGAAAATAACTTTTCATTGATTTTTCAAAACAGACATAGACTCAGCGTATTCAACGCGACAGTTCAAAGACACTTCATGGACATTCAACGAAATAATGATAGGTAAAACATTTCTGGATTCATCATGTACACATTATGAAGCAACTTTTCATTTTCTATTCCAGACGTCGGAGGCTGCGACGAGAATATCAAAACCCGGAGATGATTGTCCTTCGAAACATGCTAGAATCTGTTCGTACAGAAACTGCAGTCTTAAATGAGGAATTTATGGAAACCCTTGTATTCAGACCAAAGACAGCAGTTATATCGGAGTGGTCATTTATTTTGAACATATTCATGAAAGCCGATGGATTACTGCAGCAGAAAATGGAGTCAGAGACTAAACGAACAAAAAGGCGATGTTATGTGGGGAGAAAGTTGGTTCCTTCTGGAGAAGTGTTTTGGGGGTTTCTTCCGCCAAGAAGTTGGCCGTTTTTCTTGACATTCTTGAGCTTGCAAGAATCGGGCATCAATACGAGATGGACAAGAGCACTGCTTGCAAGCGTAGAAGCAATGCGAGTTCAAAGTCAGTTTAAAATTATTAGTGCCACTCAGTTGAGTTACATCCCTAACAAGGTTGTAGGTCCTTTAGAAATTGAAGGGAATATGCTGAAAGTTATGCATTTAATTTTCATTGGGTACTGTTTATGTGGTTGTTGTTTTGTCTTGGAAAAACTCATTCACACATTGCTATCTCGGAGGAATAAGGTCATACACGTACCAGAGATAAGACCAAGTATTTTTGTTAGTAAGTCAAATTAAACTATAAAAATATGCTCAAATTATTCATTCATCTCCGGAAATTATTTTTCATCTTTGTTCATCATTCGCATTTTCAACATTACATTATCAGACTTGTATAATAGTGAGTACAATTACGAACGAAACAGACGACTTAATAACTGCCGGTCATTGCATTGCTTGTTTGTAAACAAGTTTGAGATACGCAAAACTTTCATTTTCAAACTACGACCATCAAAATAGCCAATTTCGCAATGCGACTCGAAAGTGATTCTCCTTTTTGGCATGTTCAGCAATAAAAAATGAAGGTTGCACGACGAGGCATACCTAAGTTGATAGTCAAGTTCAATGTATTCGTGCAGTAAGCAAATCGAAAGACTTAGTCAAGTAGCCCTACACAAATCGCTAATAAGGTTTTTCTTGGTCAGTCAAGATTATAGGTAATACATGTCTGCATATTTTCCGTCGTCTATTTAACTACCAACAAGCATAAGCCACAAATGAAAACAATTATTGAGTAGTTTGGGGGTAGGACTTACATGAAGTAGCAAGCGTTTACGGTGACGGATAGCACATTATCAATCTATAGAGATCGATTTTAAATTTAATTACCTCTTTGAAATTGAAAATTTCTCGAAATCAGACTTTCCCGGCTTGAAGATGGAATTACTCATCTGTCGAAGGTTTTTATTCGTATGTAGAAACTTGCGCGTGCATATAATCATTGTACATTTTGGAGTAGTTTTTATTCATCAGAAAGTAATAGACTAAGCGTAGATTGAACATGGCATTCTGTGCATGCATATATGCAATGATAATCCAGATGAATAATCGCTGTATTTAAAACCACCGCAGGAAAAGAGGCAAATAGAAGCATCGGAAACTTAATGCATCTCCATGATAGGTGTGCCTTTAAAAACTTTTGCGAACTTTTTGCGCACACTTCTTTTGAGATAAACCGCAAAAGGTTGAAACTTTTGAATTTGAAGCTAGAAGATTTTTGTTTTAAGACAAGTACAAGACAGTTGCATTCATCAAAAAATTATGCATCTCTTAGGCACTGGTTGTACGCAAGCTATTCGGATAGGTATTTCACGTCGCAACTGCTATTTTGTGTGGTTGAAAACTGTTCACAAACGAAAGTGGTTAAACCAGTATAGTCACTAGAGCATCAGCGAATTAACATGAAGTATTACTGCCTTAGAAAAGTCGGTTTATCTAAAAATGGCCTGAATGCTCCACCTGTGCTTTCCTCTTAACTAGAGTCAATGCAAATCTATTGAAAGCAGGGGTGAAGCGTGACGTTACTCAATTTTTTAAACAAAGTTAACAGGCTAATCACGTTTTTTGATTCAAACAATTAACCTCAGATCATCATCATTCTAATTAGCGATTAAAATGTTCTACGAATGCAAAAGCCAAGATCCTTGGGCATGAGAGTTTTTCTTCGTAGTCATATGGGAGTCAATTAGCCGTACATTTTCTTTGCAATTAGAAATTACGAAAAGGTATGTCGAAGCTTCTGAGCGGCTTTTAAAAATTGGCGTCGTCTTACGGTTTAACGTACAATGAGCTTCTGAACAATTATGTAGTTCGATAACTGCGACTTAATTTTTTGCTTCATTCACTGCTGAATATCATAGCCAGCCGCAAGCAAAAGTTGAAACAAATATTGGGCTTTTACTTTCGCTGATCTCTGAACTATCACCTATTATGCGTGCATTTCCTATTCTCTGCATGCCTGGTTGGATATGCTGATTGGTTTTCACCAAAACAAATTTTGTCCATGAAACCTTAAGAGTAATTCAACGAACAAAGTTTTTCGTTTTGTTCATCATACAAGCACCTGCAATTTTAGTCGTCGTGTCAGCTTGTCTGTTTCTATTTCCGCTTTCACACAGATACAATGCCACATGATATTGATTTTCTAAATTGCTAGATATAAAAGTAGTAGGTATTTTGGGGCTACAAAGACACGTTGTAGGGATCAGCTCGTTATATTATGGATTCATCTAAAGATTCTTTTAGAAAATATTGTCTACCAAGTTGAATAATGGATTAAAAACCATTATATGCTTAAAGTATTGTTGGCTGTCAGGAAAGCAAATGAGTTTCCCTTATTTAGAAAACAAGACCTACCGGTTTCAACGTAAGGAGACGTTTAGGAATCACAGCTATTGCTAAATCACTGTCCGAATGACGCGTATACACGATTGCAGTGAATCGTAATCTAATCGTAAAATATAAAATTGTGAATTTATGTCATCTTGACACATGATTTGCCAGGACTATTCGATCAGAATAGCCATTTTTGACAGTGCGTATAAAGTACAGTAAAATACTGCAAAATAAATTACATATAACGAAGGCAATTATATCGCGATTCTAATGTAAGCTAAACTAACCTTTGGCTTGTCAAGAAACAACATATTATACTATGTTAGTACCCTCCAACCATGAAGAAGATTTACATTCCCAATAGCTAACTGTCTGGCCACTTGCTAGATATAGAAAGCATTGTCATTGTCACGGATGGATGTAGTTTCACATCATATCTTAGCTTTGCTTTCCCGAAGATTCACCACAACTCTTTTAACATGTTTTTAATTTCTTGCAGAGGCAATGTTTTGTAATTAGGACCTTTTCGTCCTGTTGACATAGTCGAGATCAAACTCTGCCATGTGGCAAAGCCACTCCCGTCATGTCACACTGGTAAGGGACGATGAAAGTTTTTGATTTTACACTACATGGAGCTCATTATTTATATTTTTTTTCATTTGTAATGCTCATATGGCGTTTGATTTCATGTTGAAAGTGACCATTTAGGTTGGGCGAGAATATTCTTTCATATTTACGTTTGGATTTTGTAATAACTGTTTGCTTGGCTTATTTCGAATTTTTCCCTTTGAATGATGAATGAGCAAAAACAACACATTGGTCCAATGCACTGGTATTATAACTTTTTCATTCATTTCATAAGCACTCAATATGGAGCATAATCTGTTTACCCTAAGACGCAACTCGAAGTGCAAGTCTAAAAATTTAACCAAAAATATATAGACCATTAGTTGGTATAACAAGTGAGATACCTCTTCGCCAGGCTAACTGACATGAAAACCCAAAAAAACGGAAAGTTCATCCCTATTAACATAATAGCAACATAATAACCTACACTGCATGAAAAAGTGTTAAGTTCGGAAAACGTCATGCAAGGAAGTTCAGACCAACTCACGCGGTAAATGATAGATAGATCTCAATTATTATAAATTCTTATTGCATTAGCTTAAAACTTGCTTCATATGTTAAAGTTCTTATCGATAATAGAAGTATTGTGTAAACGCAATGAGTAGGTGGAAAATTGGGGGAGTTCTCTGTAAAAAAAATTTCACAGTTGAAGCTGACATCTGTATGCCATAATCATTTACGTTCATTCATACTTAACCAAGTAAAACCTGTCTGAGACAGTATGCAGATATAAATCTCTGGCAATAATTCATAAACTATTCTTCCGCGATTCAATCAGTATTATCAAAGCTGTTTTCACAAGTTGACGAGCATGCAATTTTGAACAAACACGTACGTAAACTTTCTTTTGAAGATGTTATCCAAAAAATATAAGGTGCGCATTTGTCTATGGGTACTTTAACAACTGAGCACAAACAAGAACTTTGTAGCCGAGAGGAAGGAAGAAATAAAGGCGCAATTAAAACACATACAAACCTAAACAGAGTTTGTTGGGTTTCGAAAACAATGGCAAATTTACGCTAAAAACTGTATGGGTCCAATATCTTGCAAAAAATAAGGCTTGTCCTTTTTTCTCTACACACTAAGTAAGATCTCATTGAAAATGATACCAGCGCCTCGGGATGGTAATCATTAGTTTTTCTCTTTCATTTTCAACGACAGATTGGTGTTGTAGTTTGTAGATGTGCGGTACGGTGATAATCACCAAGTTCATATGGATGCGAAAGAATGAAAGTAGAAGATACATATATGACATAAGCTTGGTTTATTTCTTGCACATATTCAAATGATGAACGTAGCGCAGCTTAGCGTATATCTTGTACATGGTAGTTACGAACGATTCTGGGTTACTAGATGGACAAACGAACTCTGAAATCACAACTTGCAAAAAGTCAGCGAGTCAGTTTTGTGACAGCAACTGGTAGCGAGCCCAAAGAATCGCATCGAATTTCCTGCATGCGACTAAATGAATCAGTGATTTTAATGTTTAATGTGAACACATGATGCTCAATATTAGTTTTGCAAAAACTCTGTGATTTCCTTACAGTCCCCCCATACCTTCACTTCACACATTTTAGCAAAGCTTTATTCGCCACACAGAAGTACTACCCAAATTTAAACGTACACGCACGTTTAAATTGCACTTGCAAACTTCGAAGCAAGTATAATAGAAATATCATTCTATCATGTCACTAACCGTTGTATCTGTTACTCTTCCTCAAGGTAGAAAAATGTATACAATTCAAATATATGAAATGAAGAAGCCATGTAAAATGCAGCTTCTCTTTCCCTTATGTGTACTGGTAGCCTTCCTAAATGGACGCAACCTATTTCACACGTGTTGCTACTTTTCTTGTAATTTACTCTTTTTGATCTTCTTTATTAATAAAAATTCTCTGCGCGAATGTTGAATTTCTGATTGTAGATATGCACAGCAGAAGCAAGTTACCTTCAAGAACTTCAACATTATATTCATCTTTCTACAGCGTATGCTGATGTATAACACAACTCATGGGTGTAGCGTTGGATTGGCTATAGTTGAAGGAATCGTTTATGAATAAAACAATGAAAGTGTAATTTTTGCCGTGATACACGATAAGTTCATAGAAGACTTTCTACACCATGTTATTTGTTCGCATCTACACTCACTTTCAGCATGCCAGTTGAAGGGTAATTTCATCGTGGTCATTATGAAAAATGTTCACCTGTGAAGTTGTGCGTAATGTGTATCCCTGACTTGTGGATTTTAATCCACATGTGCAGAGTTCTAAAGAATCTCGTGTCAAATGTAACGGTTGTGAATGGTGTAGTTAAGGTGGACAGTGTGTTTTTAATATGATTATCATTAAAATGATTCCAAAATTTCGGACCTACCGGTCCAATAGTTGATTTTTCAATTGTTCGGCTCTGAGATACATTTGATCGGTTTAGATAGTTTCATTCAGCAGGAATTTGGGGGCAAAGAGTTCATCAGCAAAAAATATTGTGACTGTGAACGGAATTGTGAAAAATTGTGCTAAAATGGCCGGAGATTATTGTGAAGTGTTCGATGTGAGTAAAGAAAATTGTATCAGAGTAATGAGTTGATGCAAATAATCTTGATAGTTTTAAAAAAGAAGTTTGCATACAGTGTCTAGCCGAACCTTAAATACCTAAATGTGTTGAAAACCTAAATGGATGGACCGAAATCGGTAATTGATTCACAAGATTTTAAAAAAATGTATTCAAAAAATTAAAGCAATAAAACAGACTGCCAGTGACTTTGTCCCGATCAAAATCCAAATATTTTGAGCTCGTAGGTTTCCGACTGTTGACTGTATGAAAAAACTTCGGTGGATGTACGTCATTCAAAGTTCCAAAATCTAATTTATATAAACAATTTCTTAAAATATTCGCTGTGCGTTCTCTTTCGAGTGTAGTAAAATGTGTACCGTAATTGCAATTTTAGCGCGAAGATTTTTATCGCGAAACCTCTTATTGCAGTAATTCATTCTATTTCGTCTTACCGCACATATACGGGGAAAATTATTTTTTAAAATCGAAATTTCTTAGCTTCCTTGTATTTTCTCACTTGCAGTACCCAACCATCAAAATTGCATCAACTTAATTTAGGACTAATCGCTCGATTTCGTTTTCAGGTTATCAAGATTTGATGGGCTTAAGTGTTACTCCAATTTTACTTATTTCTGCACTGAGGATGTTATGATTTGATTTTCTATTTTTATAGACTGAAATATTTTAGACGTTTCATATTTTATAAAAACGAAACTCTTGAATTTGAATCATGGGTAGGCGTAAGGTTGGTAATAAAATAAAAGGTAATAAAATGGCAAGCAGAAAGTTATCTGCATTATGGATTGCGGATAATGATGTAAACATTGAAACAATGTGAGCTGCATTGAATTAAGAAAATTTGTGATATTTTCTGGGTTAGCATGGACCATCGAATTAAAAAAAAAATATTACGTCGGTACATTGAAAATACATCTAGTGGAACGTTCCGAATTAGACTGTCCATCTGGAGTTCTTATTGAGCTATCGAAAACGAAGCTTTTGAAAATTAATTAATCATATATCATTCGTTGTATTGTGATATGGTTATTGCTTTTTTGTATATCGGTGGCTCAAGTTATGAGAAGCCTTCTAAGATATTGGTGGCTTGAGTAATGCATTTGGCGGTAGAGGTTTGACAACTTTCTACTTCTACGAACTTTCATAACGAACATAATAGGGTGCTACATTTCAAAGTTTTGAACATGGTGTCATTCATCGAAGTAAAAAATAGTGTGGTAGTCTTTTGGTTGGCTTTTCTACCCATCTATGTAGTATATGCTCTGCATGCTTAAGTATCATCTTCCTTGCAAAAACAGACTTCCTTCCTTTATAGTACCCATTCTTAAAAGCTGTCCGATTATTTCAAAGTCAAAGTCATATAATGAACTGAGTGTCTGCTTTCAGTAGCCGTTTGCAATAATCGCTTTTACAATAATAACTATGCACTATATTTTCATACGTCATACATATTTGGTACTGTGCTGACTGACAAATCGAGTAGCAGAGCACGTAAATTCGTTTGTTTACTGCAATAATTATAGATAAGGAGCCGGAAACAATCTTTTTGTTTTCTTAAAATTAGGGATACGTGTTGATGCAACACTATGACAGAAAAAATATTTCTGAAAAGCAAAGAGTGAATGAATAACGAAAGGTAAATAAACTTTTGATAACATCTGGCAACTTTTCAAGTTCGTTTCGTATACCTTCCATCCAAATCGGCACTCTCGACTTCCCTCCTAATATAGAAAGTCCAACCTAATGGCTTTATTTTATTAATATCAAATGTTCGTCATCAGCTATCACATAAATGATTCCACTTAAATTTTGGGGCTAGGAGGAAAATTCCGATGTGATTCACATGTAGTGCTAATTTTTTTACGCACGAGTACAAAATCGTCTCATATTTAAGGCACACCATTGTCAACTCTTATTCAATTTTACTTTCGTTTCATGTATCTGACTTTACGGCAGATTGAACTTCTGACCAACGTGAGAATTTGTGGTGTGCATTGCTGAAGCAAATCAGATTGAATCGCTTCCTGGGTTTTGCGCTCGTGCTTCACTCATGACTCATGAGCAGAAATACGGTATGAGTTGACGGAAACAGCGAGAGGCGACAGAGTTCCTTTTCGAGGTCAAAGTTGTTTCATGCAAACGAAACGAAATTGAAATTTCATTTTCAGTCTTCCCGTATCAATGTCACAAGATGCAAGTTTAATTGAACCAAAAATAACAGTACCGAGTTTCAACAGTTCATGCGTTTGTCAATTGTAGGGAAAACAGCGCACAACTCTTTCCGTGTTCGACACGAGATTCAGAAAAGGATTAATTTGTCGGTACGCTTGATATGACATGTAAGCAGTGATGCTTTTACACTTAATTTGTAGGTAAAAGTGTGGTCCTTATTGTTCCGGGCATTTTATTGCTAGAAAGTGGCCGTGAGTTGCATCGAATACCCATACAAAAAACTACGTATTTGTCAAGGTGTCATCCTTTAACGTGTCACGTCAGTTTTGCAAGTCCTAAACCTATTTTTGAAATTGATGAGTAGGCTATTCAATCGTTTACGAGCTAGCACGTAGAATGCCACTGGGCACGAACGAAAAAAGCTAATTTATTCTTGTGCGCAACCTTAAGGAATTAGAAAACGTTAAAGTACTTTCGTCGTCAGTTATCGATGGGGCATGCGTTTTGAATAGGGTGACTAACCGGGACTTGTTGCATCTTGTGTTTGCAAATTCGATGATGAACGCGTAGCGAAACAAAATAGTCGTGTTTACTGACAAGATATCCATATTTCAAATAGGTAATGTGTACTTAAATCCGAAGACAAACATAAAGAGGGAAAACGAAAGGCGAAGGAAGTTCCACTTTGTTGACGGATGTATGGATGGGTTCTTATGAGCGGAAAATCTAATTGCGGATTGCAGCATGATATCTTAACATTTTCACAAGGCATAAGCTTCCACGGTTTTTAAAACACGTATGCAATGAAGATGGCTAACACTGATATGTGAGCACTAGAATAACATACCATTCTCCTGTACAACTGTAACCTACTAACCAAGATTGAACTGAAGAAATGCGTTGAGGCATCCCCATCCGATTTACCTTGCAAGCAGATTAGGAATTACACAGAAAATGCACGGGCTTCAAGCGCTACATACATACAAAGGTGGTAATATGCTAATAGCAGCTTCTAGTCAGACTTGCATTTCACTGAACTACGGGCACGGCTTCATCAAAAGCTTTATATTTGCGCTAATGAAATGGGTGCAAAGTAATTTGCAAAATGATTAAAATAACTGATTCTTTTGCAGATAAGCTCAATGTGCAATATTTTTGAACCCCTATGAACTTCACATGTTTTTGTTAAAATTTTCATTTGCCAAAGGAAACATCATAGTATTTACGAAACATTAGTTTAGAAGCTAGATGAAATCTACACGCTAAAAGCCGTTGGATTACAACTTAAAACGCGTGGGAATTTCGAATCTAAAAATTAAGCTAACATTCAAGAATTCATCAATCAAGAATAGATAGGTAATGTAACCATTTTCCCGGAAAATTGATTAACACAGGTAACTGCATGTAAAAGGTTAAAACTGTGTTTTTAAGATAAAACAATAAAAAGTATATTCATTTCTCGTCCCAATTTACTATCTGAATGAGGTATTGTTTAGAATATCGTTGATGATGAATTGCTGAAAATATTATCAGAGCTTTCCTTGTATCTTTTGTAGCAATAATCACAAAAATCACTTACAGAACCTATGACTGTCCAATCACACGTGAGAATATGGGAGACTAGGTCACCTTCTTTGACGCGTGTTTTCTGTATAACTCATATGTTGACATATGAGCTGAGTCAGTTACGCGTTTTCTTAAGCAAATTAAAGTATAAGACTAAAAGGGGGAAAGTGGTATCAAGGTATAAGTACGACAAATAAATGTAAAGCAAAGCGAACTTGAAGCTGAACTTCGTAGGGAATCATATCAATATTTTCACCGCTGTAAAACAAAAGGGTAACGGAAATGCCATAGCGTACGTCAAAAAAGCTGAATATGCCCAGTGATATGATTTACTCATGCTTAAGCTTAATTCAACCTAATATTGTAATAATGACGAATAATTAAAATTTATACAAAAATGCAAACTCTCCTTAAAGTAATGCTCATAACAGCGGTTATAGTACTCAATACTCAAGATGTATCTTTTCGATTCTCGAAAGGAAGTCTTTCATGGAACGCTACTTCTGACTACAAATTATTATTCCTCTAACATTTTAAACCGTTCTGGGAAACGCAGGCAATTTTGTAGAAGTGTTGTCAAATAATAAGGATGAAGAGATATTTTGCTCATCCTTATTAGTTTCTTCCCAGTGCATAGTAGTGCGGTGCGTAGGATTACTAAATTGTAACCAACTATGCACAGCTTAGAAAGCAAATTGACATTAGCCACGCATGTTAGTAGCATAAGATCACGATGTAAGAAGATATTTTAGGCAACAGATGTAACTGTAAACTTTTCCGTATTTTATAGACAACGGACAGCATAATTCCTCTATTAGACATTTTTGTATTCGCTCTATTTCAATCTCGAATGTACAACTCTGGTGCAGAAACCTACTGTTAAATTATCCCATTACTGCTTCACACAGATGCTCCCCGGAGTAATAAAGTTTTCATAAAAAGCTTCGTATGACAAACAATGAGCCACTACAGTCTTTAGAAAAAAACATTCAAATTAGTGTATCTACAAATTTTCTTTCCTCTGAATTGTTCTAGGTGGACCGTGAAACACTGTCTGGTTTGTGGCGATGATACTCTGTTGACACAAAGAGTATTTTGACTGCATGACGCTGTGCAAAACTAAGAACTGGGTGGTTTGCAAAAAATTTTCGGCCAGCCAACCATCAAAATTCATTTTACCGATAAGGAGCGATCATGTTAAGTGCATCAAATCTGCCAGACTATCGGACGACATTCTTATCTTGTACAGGAGAATATCTCGAAAAATAACCAACTAGAGTTGTTAGCTGACGCACTCGACAGACACGACAAATTAGCCAAAAGTATGGAACTCAAAACGAAGAGACTGATCCAGCAGAAGCATCAAAAATTAAATGCATCGTTACGAAGGCAAAAATTATGCGTCAACAATGTATCAGAGGTTTCACAACGCGCCGGCGAATCACGCATCAGTCTTTCATCCCAATCACCAGACTCTTTGCAGAGACTTTGTGAAACAGACAGCGTTGAGGAAGATGGCTGTGGGATGACTATTTATAAAACCTGCAGGTGGAGGAGTCCTATTGGGACTATTGCGGACCACAGAATGACCAACAACAATAGAATACAAACACAATGGGGCTCAGTTACAGTTATTCTAGTGTCCCTAACTTTATGTTTAGTTCAATTAACTGTAGTCAATTGCGCCCCGGACCCAGTACCCACACCGATTCGTGTGTCACACTCCTACACAAAAACAGTTAGTAACACAATTCCGACATCGACAACATCCCGATCTACTACTCAAATAACTTCTTTCCTCCCATCAGATGCAATGCCATCGCCATCATCGTTAGCCATTCGCCCACTAAGTCATCATGCATTCGCGAAAAACAAAAGCAGTAGCAATGACGAATCTGGGAGCATAGTTTATGGGACATACAAACCTAAAGTTGTATCGCATGACAGTTTCACCGTTAATGATACAAGTTTTAAAATCAATGCAAATGAACAGTCAATCTCTAGAAGACTTGCCTCTTCCAAAGGACACAGCAGAAAAGAATATGCCACAACGACAACGGCATCAATTGATCGACCTTTTTACACAAAAGTTACACAAAATGATGCTGTAGCTTCTCCAAGCTATTACAAACGAAACAAAGGTTCTTCATCTTCAAACAAGAAAAAGAAAACCAAGCATTCAAGTAAATCTTCGTTCTTTAAAAGTTCGTCAAAACTAAAAGGCTCAAAGGATTCCAGCAGTAGTACGAGCAACGAAGACGATGACAATGAGTTTGCGTTTATGCCGTCAACAACAGAAAAGGCCTACCAGCCACCAAAGTTAAGCCTAGAGCCATTTTTCAACTTTCTTACAAGCCTAGCATCGGCATCGAGAGAGGTAATACTGAGTAAGGAGCAACATCATGGGCATCATCAAAATGAAGAGAGTCATGTGGCTTCAGAAGGAGACAAGTATTCCTCAAACTATGATACCATAAATCAATCGATAAGGGAAAGTGCCAAAAAATCTAAAAAGTCTAGTAAAGGTGCGGGTAAGGGGAAGAAAAAAAACAAAGACCGCGACAGGAAAGGAAACAGAAAGGGCAGCAAAAGTAGCGATTCCCATAGGCTGAAAAGCTCTGAAAGTGGAGAAGAGGAAGAACAAGATCAGAGTTCCGAAGGGCCCACGCCCATTCAATTACCCAACCCGATGATCGACTATGCCGAAGATGAAAAGGACACAGGAGACGTGGCTGACGACGATGATAGAGTGCGTATTCCGGGAGGACTGCATATTCTTGACGTATTAAGGACTCCGATGATTCCGGAGTATGAACCTATGCTGCCTGAAATCAATGCGGAACCTTTGGTCGGGCTAGATTACACCGAGTTTTCTAGTAACGTTAATGAAAATGAACATAGCAGTTCTAATACGGGCAAAACTAATTCGTCTAGCTCGTTAAGTAACCCTCCTTCAGGGAGAGCAAATGGAAACAAAAGTCAAGGCTACGTGGCATTTCAAAACAATACAGGTTCAAGCAATGTAAGCCCATTGAAATCAAAACAGCAAAAAAAGAAGCAAAGAAGTGAGCTAGATCCTATGGACGTATTTAATAAACAACACACAAAAGAGGAAAGCAAAGATTTAACGGCAGAAGGTAGTGTAAGTCATTCTCAAATTGTGGCTAGTCCTTTTAGCGTACAACATAATTCCGATGGTAACTTTCAGCCATCGCAGTTTAATCCGTACAATCAAGGGGCGGGAACTATGTCCTCCGCAACACAGTCGTTCGTATCTTCTGGTCCCGGTGGAAAAACTGCAGAAATTAATGCTTTTGGACAATCTCGTCCAAATGGTAAAAACGATATGGTTTCAAAATACCCCACAACGTTTGTGTACCAACCCAATTCACCTGCAGGGCATCACCCACCCGGTGCCCCGCCTGGGCTTCCTCCAACTAATGGAGCTATGTATGGACATCCTCATATGCCGCCGTCTAGTCGCCCCCCATTTAAACTCCGTCCAAACCTGCACAGTTATTATGACTCTAGTTACCATAATTATGGCGGAGGAATTGAGCCTCAAGAGGCTAGCGAGATGATTGGAGTAAGACAACCATTTGGTCCTCCGCATTTTAGACCTCCTCATGGATTTAATGGGCCACATCCTTTACCGCCACCACCACCTCGTCAACCTAACGGATATGGAAATCGACCTGGCTTCCTTATGCCACAGCGTGGAAGCCACTATGTAGGACATACGCTCAACCCAGTGCCATCTTCGAAAGAACCCATTAGCAAGCCCTATGATTTTACCCTCAATAACGATTATCAACACGAGTTTACTGGCAACGGTAACACAAACAGTGAAGGTTCGTCAGTTAGCAATGCAGAAGTAAGTGGTTCAGACACAACTGGAAGTGCGTCAGACAACAACGAAAAATATTCCACCAGCGACATAGAGGACAGCTCAGCGAGTGCAGCAGAGAATAGTGAAAATAAAAAAGTTGGCATCATGGATTCGTTCGATGTTTTCTACAAAGAGTACAAGATTTTAGCCTGGGTTGCCATATTCTTTTGCACGTCTATGGCTTTCTTGTCCCTTTTGGTGTACCTATACATAAACAATCCTCCAACAGAAGTTGTTCAAGCTCGACAAATGTTCCCGTGGAAGGACATCCTCAACAACCCACAAATCACCAGATTCTTAACAGGTCTAAAAAGTAGTCCGACATCAACTGCGAATCGTAAAAGAAAAAAGGACGAAGTAGTTGATAGTGATCTGGACGCATACGGATTCATGAAACCTTATGGAAAGGGGTTCGGAGTGAAGTCCGGCCGACAACGAAGGAAACAGTCAAAGACACAACGTGACCGAGACAGATTCACACAAAGAGTGAACAGAATTAATCGC
Source organism: Akabosia matsudoensis (assembly GCA_019593645.1). Classification (NCBI taxonomy): domain Eukaryota; kingdom Metazoa; phylum Arthropoda; class Collembola; order Entomobryomorpha; family Paronellidae; genus Akabosia; species Akabosia matsudoensis. The sequence continues at coordinate 17,481 of VICI01000498.1, read as the reverse complement.
CTTAATGAAAGTGCCACGAACAGTAGCAGCAGTGTCGGATTCACAGTGAAACAGTGAAATGTTTACACACAACTTGACCTTTTAGGATAAACTTTGTTACACAATTTAAGACTACACGTCACAAGTTCCCCTAGGCCAACTTAGCTGTGACATTATCAATAAAGAAGTATGATATATCTTGTGAGTTTTGTTTACAGGTTATCTTCGTAGTGATTTCTGTGTTTGTGTTATGATTATGATGTAAAAATGACTACGAGGATACCTTAAAATTATGAAAATTATCCTTGTATCAAATTAAATATGAGCTTTGTAATATCAGCAGTCTTATTCATGACGGAAAGACCGATCATCTTTCATTTGCAAATGTTTAGGTGTATTTTCATGTGACACAGAACCAGCGGTTTTAATTCTAAGACGATTAGATTGAAATGTTTAGAAGCGTAGGTAAATTATAAAGTGGTTATAAAACACTTGTGCTTAATTCTATATTTATATTATTATTTATGACTATTATGACCACTAATTAGCCTATTCTTTTACGTCACTGTCTGAAGTTGTTATTTAATGAATAACTAATACCTTGTACTAAAAGATTCTGAAAAACGCTCTTTTATAGTAAATACAAAATCCCGTTTTGCAAAGGATTACTACTTGGAAGACTTTATAATGATAAAAATCTTTATACTGATTTTGTGAGGTATTCATTTCGTCTGCTCTGTTTGTTTTAATTTATGTTTATATGTATTACGACTGTGAATCATATATTTTCATGTGAAACAATAAAGATTTACGGTTTTTAAATGAAAACAATGTATAAAAAACGGCGCTTGATTCACAAAAGCTTCTTTTGCAGAAATGGAACATCAGAATCACAATGTAATGAAATTAGGACTTTGAACATAATGCTTGTAAAATGCAGCTAAATATTTGCCAAATCCTGCGGCGAAAATATTTCTTCTTAAGTGAATGAAGTAAGTAATATTTATTACGAATATATTTTCCCTCGGTATTTTGTCTACAGGCTTATCAAAATAAATCTAAAAAATATACATCGCGCATGCATACATTATAAAAAAGGATGTTTCCATCTATAACCTAAAACTGAACTATACAATACCGACACATGCAAAGACGGTCTTGCTGGCATGTTTCCAAACTTTAGAGTTAGAAATTTTCATGTTATGTAGAATGAAGCACGGATTGCAAAATGCTGTGATGGATCCAATGAGTGGAAATTTTTGAATGTATCTTTTTCATCACCTGACTATCTCAAATTTACCTGCAATGAATCTAAAACCGTGTTGATACTACAAACTAGGCATCTACAAACATCCAACAAAAGCATTATCGGCTAGTCATATTTTTGTTAAGTTTAGTCTATATGTAAAGTTATAAGATAGTATGTCGAAGGAATTGCTTCCAGTATGGATGCCGGCAACAAAGTTACTGGAATCTGTTCAACCTTGTGATATTGTCGAGATTAGATATGACAAAGCGAAGCCTCCCGTTACACATTTCGTGTTGAATATCAAAAACGGTTGGTGTGTGAACGTGATCCGAGCTGTTGATACAAGCAATAACCTTCTCATCAGTGGCCATGATAAAGAAACAGCCGATGAAAGTTGTATCTTTGAAGGATTCAAGGATGCTGTGGACTTACATGGACTGGCGGGTCGAAACTTGTGTAGAATCAACAACCTTGATGATATTGCAAAAAATCACAACCTGACGCCAAGAAGCAGGAAGGATGCCCTGCAAATCGCCAGAGCTGGACTCGCCGACGGAGCAGTAATTGCAACTATTAAAAGTAACATCCCAGGCGATACAACGAGTGGGGAAGACATTTCGAAACAGTTTTGTCTTTACTGGAAGTATGTTGGTGCCGCTACAGATGCGGACTTCGGTGGTCATAAATTCCTTGACAAGGTATGTGTGCATGTAAAGTTAAGGGATAAAAAAATGAGAAGAAAGGGTTACATATTTGCAAGCTGCTTGTTAAGTTGAACTCATTTTATTTTTTCAGACGATTGCAGTCTGCGGCTTAGTTCTCGTTCTGTTGGCGGCTGTTGTTGCAACAACTTTAAGTTTATAGAAGTGTGCCCGAGTTTTTCAAACATAAATTTTTTGTTTTTGAGTAATCAGAAGTAAAGAAAATGCCACTTTTCTATTAAATACCATCTAACATTCGTCTGATGAAACGACGATCCAGGACTTTCCAAATTGTATACATAAAGCATGGACTACGAGCATTGCATTATGTGCCCATCATATCATCAATCACTATTATATTTCTTGTACTATTGCCTATTGCGATATTGATTTAATATTTTTAAAACATTGAATTAAGAGGATTTTACATTCATTGCTTGTTATTATTAAATATGCTGTTAGGAAAAGCATGCATCAAACTTCAAAGTCAACATTATTTAATTCTATCAGCCCTTTCGACAATTTTCAGTTAGAAAATACTATTTTTTATAAATATCCACTCAATACTTGAGAGGCTTTAGGTTGTTGTAGAAGAGAGCAAGATGTGTGTGGGATGCCCAGGGTTTTTAGATGCTCCATATTGATCTTTACAACCTATATAGAGATTGAGAAGCTTCCAGACCCAGACAGAGCTTTCCTCGGTTCTAACAAACTCCTCTAGCATTAGCATCAACTGGGAGAAAGCAATGTTGAAGACAGATCTCGAGGGTGAATGTGGTTCCTTAAATTGGCCAAGGACAAATAATGATACTTTACCGTATACTAGAAAATCACGACAAACAGTTCTATCGTTTAGCAAAATGCTTCTGTGATGCTCTCCATATTTGTTGCATATGTGCATAACATAAAAGTAGCATATCTATTTATCTTTGCTAAAACTCTTTTTTTTTTCTTTTTTCCATTTGAACTTCAATAGGAAAAATAGATTCGATTTATTTGTAATATTGTGCGATTTTTAAAGGAGAAAAATTACAGCGCTTCAACGCTGCTTGGTAGAACGCTTACTATGCACTCAATTTATATCACTACCTTTTTTAATTTTGTGCGAAAGCTACGTCATCCTAGGTCGGATATTTTCGCAAGTCATTCGCTAATTCTCAGTACCAAGCAGAGCTACGTTCGTTGACTCATTCTTGGTTTGACTCATGCTAAACTGAGAAAAGAAGGAACGAGAAATGTTCACGGGAAGTTCCGAAGCGTCAAGCGTATCCATGTAAAGCAGTTTGTACTAACTTTCTCCAGCGACAAGAGAAAGCGACGTTTTTCCCGTGTGCTTGATGGTCCAAGAACGCAGTTTGAGCTCACCTTCCTGAAGACCAACACAATTGGCAGCGTTATTCCATCTTTGTTTCGTTTTACATAGTTGGTGTTTTATGCAAAATTTGTCAAAATTAACTCGAGTAAAGTTTTCGTACATTTTTATTTTGCTCAAACTCAACAATTCGGCCAGTCTTCAAAAATTTTAAATCTTGAACAATTTTATAGAACACCGATTAGATTCCTTGATAATCAGTGACAAGTATATCAAAATTTATAGTGTGAAGTACCCAAAATATTTCACTTTTGGTTTCACTCATTTAATTTGAAATTCGGAACAGTTATCAAAATTTATCCACAGTAAGCAAAGATATTTTTTAAACATACTTCTTATCACGTCTTCCTAATTCTGTCGCATCTCTGTTGTTGATAATATTAGTTCTTCCGATACACTTTCTTCTTTGCAAAAGAGAGTTTAATCTTAGACTCTACAACATAGAATGGTTTACGGTACAGTATTAATAATTTTAGAAGTGTCCATTTGACTTTTATTTGATTTCTAAAACTACGTCTTTGCGAGAACTTTGACCACTTTCAATATGCAATAATAGTTAAGAAATTCTACAGTCTTACTTACTGACACTTTTCGGTTGTGAAAAATATCATTGGCAAAACATATTTAGTTTGAAAACAACAAAAAAAAGTAAACATTTTTCCTGAGTTTATGAGACACATTCCATATCCACTTGCACGACCATAGGAGTTCACAATGGAAAGGGCGCTTTTGGTCCATGTGTTTTCTTTAACCATAAACGGGGAATTTAAGGCTACCTGCACCAAGTATTCAACATTATCGAGGTACCTCAGTCAGTGACTAAGAAACTTTCTTATTAAAGGAAGATTGACATATTCAGTATTGGTTTGATATCTTATTTAATTTCCAAAACAGGTAAAGAAACATCAGGAGAAAGATGGCGATAGCTAAGGAATACATCCTCTTACGGATGTGTGATAATGAGATAGTAAAAATCTGGAAACTGTCCACACGGCTTGCTAGGTGTCACCCGTTGACATATTTTTATCTTTGTAATAATGTGCCTGAAAACACCTGTTCGAAAAGCATCCACGAACTCATTTGATGATAGAGGGGGACATTTTTTTGATGGAGAAAGCATGCATGGATCATTCGACCAAACTAGATTCATCATTTTTTCTGGAGCTACTATCGAGCGGCTGAAAATGCACCCGACCAGCTTTTGCATCATCACGTCTTTCTTCATCACCTCCTCTGGGCTCAGATCATCAAGCGCATTGTTATAGCCTTCGTCCTGAACAGCATAGCAGCACAAGTGCAAGGGCTAGTGAAAGTAATAATTCGTCCTGGAAAATAACATTCCGTCATCTATATTTCAGCGTAGTTATTATAAACTGTTGCCATCTTGTACAGTTGATCCGTCTTTCAGGCTTCGCATTATAGTCGCAATTGATCAGTTCCCTTCTCCACTAACCAGTAGGCAGCCGTAGTAGCAATCCAAGGAGCACTAACAATATCCTCGCACCGGTACATTTTGTACAGTACACATATTTTCTTCTCTCCTCTTTTTTTTCCGCCACCGCTCACCACTGGAACAAAGGTAAACTGAATAGCCGTATCCGCAGTCAAGTCCTATACTTAGTAAGTTACTTTTAGTACCTCAATCATATTCGCACGAAAATCTCGTCCACATGAAATCATGTAAGTTACTTTAATTTTTTTTGTTATAGCCATCACGTGTCAACATCTTATACGTGAAACCTGGATCTTGGACTGAGTCGTCTATTGTTCCATCCAAATACTCACACCCACATTAATTTAACCTCGTTTCATTTTATGTAGTTATTTTTTAAAGTTTAAAGTTAAGTTTCAAAGCTATTCACTTCGTTTCAAAGTTAGTACAGCATCTATTCTTCCAATACGACAACGTCTTCCGTCAAATACACATTAAGTTAGTTGCAAACAATATATTTTAATAAACTGATAATTGGCTCTTGCTCACAGTGCTTCCCCATTTCACTATCACAAAAGTTATCCGTCATTTTTCTTGCGTTATTCCTATCCCTTTACGCTTCACACCTGCCCTTCAATAATTTCTTTTTTCCTGCTCGTTGACTCTTAGCTTATAAAAAATTTAAAAAATCAAACAAAAAAATATATTGTTGATGTTTTAGGAACAACTAGATACTTTTAGGTTAATAAGTAAAATCCCATTCCTCCCCTGTTGTTTGAATGTTACGCAAAGGTATGTGGAATGGCTAGGCTGACGAGACACTTCCGATTGTCACATTTCTCCAAGTTGAGAAAGACGGCCCAATCGGAGGATTCTAAAAACAGCCACAGATTGTTGAAGTTTATTGTTTTAATATATAACTGGTGAATCGCACAATATTCTTAATACTACTACTATACTACCAGTACAGTAAATGCTAGGAAAAGGCCAAACAAAAAAATAACATCTAAGCTTAGATGTGTGTGGTATGTGAGTGAATGTATTGGAGTAATATTAGGAAAATAAGAGCTGTAATGCGCACAGTTTATTTCTAAAGTAAGAAGGGTTTTAGGAGTTAATTGGGTTTCTTCACAGTGGCAATCCTTTCGGTTTCTCTGTAAATTCGTTATTGAGTTACACAAACAAACTTTGAGTTTCTCTCTCATCTTCTTTTTGTACCAAATCACATTTCATTTTGCATTCATTACTACTCGCATCTTTTTAATTTCTGCCTCTTCCAAATTAATAGTAGAGTAGAGAATGCTGTAAAACCGCACAAACTTATTCTCAACTTTGTTCAGTTTCCTGACTCTCGTTTGTTTTGACCATTGCTTTATTGATCTTTGGTGGCCTCTTCTGTGGACGAGTCTTTTCAAATAACAAAATGTTCGGTTCATCAATTTTAATTGATCAAGACTGGTTTTTACTTCCTTATTTAGTTTACGCTGAACGATTTCATAGCACAACTAGTACGGAAGCGCACAGAACTTTGCGCACAATACTTTACTTTAAGAAGTTGTAAATAGATTATACTATATTTTTATGCATTGAGCAATGAATCAGAAAATCATATTTTTTAAACAACACAATACTAATATAATTCCTACAACTTAGGTATATTGTTTAAGAACATCAAAATTTTTACAGTAATAATTTTTCTTTTACCGTCAATTTCGCAGTTTCATTTCTCCAAGGGACTGATTCACTAGTCGGTTTTCTTTTTTCGTACTCAGTTTGTATTAATAATCTCCAAAAAACATGTCAGACGGGAATGGTAATTGAGTACTCAACAAAAATAACCAACAAAAACACCAGAAGGAAATTATTGTTAAAGGACTGAAGCCTCGTTTTATGCTCCCAATTTTGTTCCTGAACAGTTAGACGTGAAAACTGATTCAGAGTAAACGGAAAAGGTATAAGAATGCTTGGTCAAGGACGTAATGACACTAGCAAATGTTACACATGAAATTAGATGCAACCTTTGATAGTGTCATACATGTAGAAAGCAGGATTAACCTGAATCAGTTCGAGTGGTTTGGAAACCTGATGCGAGGTGAAACGATAATACAACTGGAAATGAGATTGGTTTGCTAGCGGGTAAAACAGTAGCAAAGCTTTTCCATGGAATGAGTCACAAGTTTGACGCGCTCAGATCGATGAAAAGTTTAACCTTTTCCAAACCGCACGAAACTTCCTGCATAAATATACATATTCATAAATCTAACAGTCTAACTAAACCATCACGCTCAAAGATGTTATAACACAAATTAATGTAATGTTCCCTCATCCTACAACAATTTTTTTAATTTTCGTATTTTCTTCCACTTTTTCCGAATACGTACTGATAAAAAAACTTCTAATATGATCTCAGGTATTTTCATTCAGGTCCGTTATCATTATCGTTCAGTGAGTAATTGGTTTTCACAAAAATTCTTCAGGTTACATCTTAATCTCAAATAATCCCAATTAGCAGTTATTCAAAATCAGTATTATATTACTTATACGCGGCCTTTAATTAAAAATTACATAACAATATAGTCTTCATAGGTTGCCCCTAAGGTTTTAAATGTTTTTCTTTTGTCAAACGTAGGGAATTTTGGGTTGCAGAGTTTGTTGAGTCAAAACATTATCTTGATTTTTAAGTGCTCATAGCCATCGCTCATCACAATACTTTTTATATTAGAAAAAAAACCGTTTGGGAAATTAGGTTACAAGGTCCAATCATATAATATAATACTAGGTTATTATCAAGTCAACATAAGAAGGCAAAAATTTCAATCTGAATGAGTGGTGAAAAAAGCGTGAGATTAATAAGAATGGAATTGATTTCGATGAAGAAAAACCTGTGCAAGAAAGGGAGAATGAAAATTTTGTCTTTTTATATGTAAACCAGAAAAGCTACAAATAAAGTAGGTTATGTTAATGGTTTGTGACATTCCTGTGATATTAATAGAGTACGATATGTTGCTGATATTTACAACCAAATCACCTCATAGTTAGGTTACGATAAGGAATATTGTATTTTTCAAAAATAATAGGATTACTGATAATATGAGGCATATCAGATCTTCCGAAAAAAAATTCTCGTAAGACTTTTGTTTTCATTGGGTATTTGATTTAACAGTTTTTGGTTTCTCTATCAAGAAAATCAATGCTTTCTTCGTGAAATGGGGCTACATTGATTTTCTACCAGATCCTTATAGTGTGGAATCTTGTAGGCTTCCGCCCTCTTTTATCAGTAAAAATTAAGTTTTTTAAAAAATTTGGATATGATTAAGTTGTCCCACCTCAGAGTTCAAACTTTATTACAAATCAATTAGTATTTTGGTCAGTTTAATAATAGTTCCCCTTTTGTGAAAGCAATATTAATTACTAGACTTTGATAGGTGAAAACTATATCTAGGGCTATCACTACAGGACAACGAACCAATAAGTAAGGCCTACAAACAAAAATGCACGTAAAGACAAGACTTTTGCTTTTCATTGCAATGTCAAGTCCAACTATCGTGAAAACAAAATGATGATGACAAGAGTGAGCTGGAGTTCTGAATTTCTGCGAAATGAAAGAAAGCAAACCCAATGGTGAAAGTGAAACCAAGGAATAAGTGGGAAAATGTAAATACTGGATATGCTTTAAACAGAATGTCCAAAAATAATAATTTTTTATTAGAATTAGAAGAAACTGGTGAAGAATGATTGTTTTGGTATGATGAAGGTGGAAATAAGATAGTGCCAACAATTTGGACTTGACTTGGCAGGATGCAAAACGTAATCATTTAAGTTATAACTAGTGTAATCTCACATTTCCGCCTTCCAAAAAAGTATTATCACATGCCTTCCAAACGATTTAAAATCTGCAATTTGCACATTTTGTTGTGGACAATTTTATTTTTGTGTTAGCTGAAGTAGCATATATTCATTCCAGGAAATTTCAATTGACAAAATGCATATATTCCCGAAGAGAATCAGGTTACATACATTTCTCATTACTTATATATTTTGAGATGTACCATACAAGTGTAATTTAAGGTCGATTTTAAAAAATGCGTTGTAAATTAGAATGGTTTATTATACGTTTGATTAAACTGTTTGAGTTTGAAATGCTAATTAATTTACTGGTGTCTGTACTTTATTTAGCATATTTTAAAGCTCTGCATACCAGTTTCGTACGAGTTAATGATTGTACTCACTCACAAATAAATATCATATATGCGTACTTAGTTTAAGGTAAAAAAAGAAATAAATAAATTAAAGTACTTCTATTTGGCAAGTATGAATTTGCGAAGACTGCATTGCATAGACATCTGGAAAAACAATAGGACATCTCCTCCTCGTGTATTTAATGATATTTTTTGTACCCCTCGTCGATTCCTTGGAAGGCTGTCCGCTGTTGCTCGTAATCATCAATACCGTTTCTGCAAATTTGTATTATGGATTCATTTGTTCACAAATCTGTCGCCATTGGAATACTTTTGCATGCATTCACATCACTTACCTGTTAAATGGACTGTATGGAGGACCTCCAAAATTTGGAGAAACAGCAGGGCCAGCCAAATTACCAATTAGTCTGTTGCAATTTACAATGCTGCAGGTAAAGAAGCCTGCACCGGCGATAAGGAACAAAATCAATGCTCCTAAAAATATCGGGGGCAGAACGGCAGCTTTCAAAGCCATGAGCCCGCTAAGAATGCCACCCTTTATCTAAAATAGTTAAAATAGACAGATAATGACGTGTTCATATTAGTCATTTCACATGGTTTTTCAGAAATCACCCCGACAAACTTACTAAAACTGCAGTCGTGCCAAGAGAAGCACTTCCGGTTAAATCCCCAGGTCCCCCAAATATATGAGTATCTGGAGAAGGACCTGGAGTGGTTTGAGAATCCCCTCCCATTCCTGGTACATTCGGGAATGGAATTGTAAATCCGAATTTGGGATTTCTTCGTCCTTCTTCTGTGAGACCTTTAGCGTCCGTATCCAAACTTCTACTTCTTTTCAGAATACTTGGTCCAGTACTTGCTTCATCCTCTGTCCATATAGTGTTTGTTGTTACACTTTCATCAGCGCAAATACAAAAGGCTAAACAGTACGCAAGAACCACCAGCGAAAGGGTTCGCGTAGACACCATTGTGAACTGATTTGTATTCGATGTCCGAAAAAAACGACGACAGGAAGAAGTTGCACTTTTCAAACTAAATTAACCTTTTGCTCTTCCTTTCAACGAAAAATTACAAATGATGTCAACACATCTTCGAGGGCAGAGTTTTTATACTTGACCTTGTTGCGCTTTGTGTCGCCAAATCATCCTTTGAAGGCAGGCAACTATTAACTATTATGTGTGGTTGTAAGCCATTGTTACTGATTTGCATACCACAGCTATATGAAACATAGGTACGATTTCAATCATACCTGACTTCTGTGTGAAACAAAAGCTCCCTTCACAATGGTATGGAAATGGGAAGCGTACGTAGCTTCTTACGATTGTCGATGCCAAAAACATTTTTTTACTTAGGAGTTTGTATTCTGCTATAAAGCGACATATTTATTGCTGTTTTATGACGTTGGCTCGAAATAGTGAAAACGCCTTTCACATATAACGTTTAGTTGGGTACTATTACCGATTATTTCAATACTTTGCAGCGAACGACGAGTGTTGACTGTTTTTGCGTATCTACCCGTTCCCCCGTTCGGCAGAAACCCAATGAAAATGATTTACTGCGACTGGATTTACGTACTGATTAATAAGTCTGTGGGTCAATGCAGATTTCACTTGGCTGCTAATCCCGTCGAGCCCTCAATTCTAAAATCATACAAACGCCTTCTCGCTTGAAAACAATGACAGCGAAAATGTTTTCGTAAAACATTTTTAAAATAAATGCCATACATTGGGTGAAGTTCGCTATCTGCCAGCTCGCCAACAAATCTGATATATTTTCAATTGATTGGATGGGAGATTTTTTAAGACGGATTCAAACAAGGTGTTTTACCATTTGTCAATAATGAAAGATGCTCTTATCGAGCTTTATCGAAAACAGTTTCTCTTTCGCAACAAGAAACAATGATCAGCAAAGGCGTGTCGCGCGGATAGCCAGTATGCAATGATGTCATGCATTATACATTTCTTGGTGACTTATTGTTTTTTAACGAATAGGTATGCTAATACACAAGTTTTTAGATTTTCGAAAGGAGTTCATTCATTCTAGTTCAAAAAAGTCACTCTTCTAAAGATAGACATACGTAGGTATTTCTAATTCCGTTGTCGAAAAGTAAAATTAAACTAATGTCTGGATGCAATTGGCAAAGCGTCTATTTCTCCGACACAACCTTGCGCATAAGGTTTATAAAACTACGGCTTGCGAGATGATGAGCAAGCTTTGAGGAAACGTAGGGATCTCGAAATGCGGATGTTCCGTGCGACTTTCCGTTTACAGGCAATGAGGCGTATGATGACAAACACAATGTCAGTTTTTCAATTTCCATTTCTAACGGGTTACAACAAATAACATGTCATATAACATACAATTTCACAGATTTCCTGCATCGTTTCACTAAAAGTTCTTTGAAGGTGCGAACCTATGTGCGTTTGCGTTACCTTTTCCGTTGCATCCGAACTCTTTCTATAATACTTACAGACAATCTATAATACGTGTATACATAATGGTAGTAGGTGTATTTTCCATCCATTGTGTCGACAGGAATAAACAAGTCGTAAAATAATTTTGCCACGTTGAATTAGGCGTAAGCTCTTTACTTTCAGAACATTTTCATGGTGTTATTGATTCCTGTAATGGGATTTGAAGAGCATCCGCAATCCATGGGCGGAATATGCAGGCCCAAAGAAAACGGAACGGAAGAAATAATATTGTGCAACATGTTTTCAATTTCCACTGATGACTACCACTGAAAAGATTCATAGCCTATAATTTACAACGTATATGACCACTTTTGTTTTCTTAGAAGAACTGCAGCGTTTCGTGTATTGGTTTTGATTATGAGTGATGCAAACACGTAAAAGTAAAAGTACAGTGAAACCTGTCCTGTTTGAGTGTACTATATTTCTTAGTTTCTCTATCAATAACAGAAGCAAAAATTGCACATTTTTAGCGTATTTCTTTCGAGTATATAAATATTTTATTTCAAAGGTTAATGTTAACGTGAACCTTACGATTCATGCACTGAACAGAATCAGTACTTTTCCAGTTGGCTTACTTTGACCATCCAGGAAACATTAACAATCAAACGGGCGATGGGACTTAATTCCGGCTTTTGAAGTTTGGCTTAACGCTTGTAGTAACTTGTAAATAGGTAAGTTTTTCAATCCAAGATACAATGCAAAAGCTGGGGCACCTACCTATATCTTTAATTATACTATAGCCATAGCCATAACTTTCCTGAAAATTACTCCCTCCTAAACCATTGTACATTTTAAATGGCAGAACCGGACAGGTCATTTTGAATGTATGGTAGGGGGTTTTTAAAGAAACTGCTGTGAAACGATCTTGAAAAAAGTCTTCGTTATGCACGTTCAATTGGTTTTGACATGCATTTTTGTTGCTTCCTAATTATAAATCAACCTAATAATAACCACATCCAATTCAATACGCTACTTCATTGGGGAGGTCTATTTCAGTTCTTTCAGCCAAATGTGCATGATAGATCTTATCTTATAATACTATGTGGTGAACAGATTACAGTTGCTGCCAACTGTTTACCAGTAAACATTTTCACACTTGAACTTCCTCCAATTCTGCAGACCAAAAAATATCTTGTTTGTAAATCAAAATGCTGAACGATGTTATGTATATACTTTGTTTATGGTAAGCTCGTTCGAAGAAAACGGGTAAAAAAGAAAAACCTTGCAAAGCCAAATTTAGAACAACAAAAAAACTCCTCTAAGCTTCATTAACTAACTGAGTTAACTCTAGCTCCATTATGAAGATTTTGGCAAACCCTTAACTTATCCATTAAACTTACACTTTTTTTTTAACCGCAAGCCGTCGCGTCGACGTCTTCTGCATCCGGTCGCGTCAAAATATATTTTCCGTTCCTCGTCTCACTCTCCTTTTCTCTTTCACAAACATTTGTTCGAGAACCGAAGCAAATTCTTCATTGGGAGTAAATTGGGTTAGTTATACCATATAAAAGTGCTAAGATCTGCTGACCTACGATGTGTTCGCTCATTAGGCTTTCATGCAAATTGCTTCCGTAAAAGCACATTATTACAAAAACATCATTTTCCTCATAATTAATATTTAAATGAACACTACGAAAGTCGACATCCAGTTACAAGTACTTTCTTCCAACAGCAAAACAATGCGTGGGTTTGCGAACATATTCCAAGGATTTCTTCCCTTCATAACAGCATAAACACTCACCCTTGAGATGACCCCAATGCTATACAGAGCGACTTGCACTATGTTTTCAAGTCTCGGAAAGTAATATATGGCAATATAAATATTCCATGTTATGTGCATCATTCCGAAACTGCGACTTGAACGAAAACAAGCTAGAACGCAATAGAAAAACTGATGGTGGTGTTATGTCCCGGACCCATAGTCCAAGCGAGAAACACACCAAAACAATAATATCCGCTTGGTTCGTTCACATGTACGCATTTCACATTTTGCAGCATGAGAAAAAATGTGTTTGTGCCATTTGTCACGTATCACAAACTTTGAATGCAATCGCACAATAATAAACAGCCTTGCATTTTATAAGGTGATACAAGGCATGCATTGTTTTTTTATGTACAACTAATAATATTTATGACTTGTGTCTTCATTACCACCTAATGGTGCTAACTTTCCATAAGATATCACTTAGTCAGTCAGTACTAAAAATATAATTAGGCCTAATACCCGTTTTGTAATCAACTTTCGCATTTTGACAAGCACAGTGTTGGGCTGACGGATATTCTGGGCATCGCACGGACTTGAATTATTGGTGGTAAGCTAAAGCTTGTAATTACTCACGTGCAAGAAAAATCTTTCTGTGAACTAAAGTGTTCATGGAGAAATGCATAACACTTTACTAGAGTTTACATGTTGTTCTTGGCAGTGCAGACGTAGAAGCTGAAACATTACATTTTCCTGTATGAAACTTCAAGACCAAAGACTATTAGAGACCAGTTGTCTATTATACAAGTGACGGGACGAATCCCAAGATTGAAACTGGTTAAGAAATGGCTTGTTTCCATTCCCATTTGTATGTCACGCGAAATGCAATCTTGCAGCATGCAGTGATCACGATCACCAGTTCAGCTGACTTTTCAATGGAGTAGTGAGGTTTGCCACTTCCGCATTTCTGGACACCTTTGTACCTGTGTCTGTGTCCCAGTCCCCCTTCGGTAAGTGACCACTCCGGTACAATGTTTATTACGACGTAAAGGTATACGTGTACAAAGCTTGTTTTATTGTGAATTTGCAGAATTCGCCGTTTAAATTTGCAGTTTGTCTCAGCTTTCAAAACTCATCACAGTCTCGTCACCAATTTCTCTGGGCTGTATCAAAAATGTCTCAGACACTGATCCCAACTCTGAAAATTGGCAACATAATCTCATCCCAATCTCTAGAAGGTCTGATAAAATGCCAATACCTAATTGTTGCCAAGAATTTGTCACTCAATTCAGCCCTCACCTTCACCCCTCGTGCGTATTCTACTTTCTCGAGCGGAAGCAGTAGTAATGTGGACGCGCTCAACTTGCACGGAAATAAGATGAAGAAAATTTCAAAATTTCCGCGGAGAAATTCAATTGGAAATTTGTACCCTACGTCTAGTGACAAAATTGTGAGGACTCCACCACCTATAATTAACAGTTTACCAAGCCGGAAACCTTTGCACCACAGCACGGACATTCGGGGTGTTGCAGCAGTGGGCAATGAGGGCCTAAACAATATGCTTGATCTCAAAGAACAGCTCAAAAAGGCGTATGACGACGCACTTCACTATTGTCACTGTATGTCATGTCAATTTTCAGTACTTTTTAACGACGAGGATTCTAATTTTTGAACGTGGTATGGAATGATTTATTGATTTTTCAGCCAAGAAACTGCCTGAGGATGTTGATCCAACTGCAGTGTTTGCTTGCAATCGACTCAATCTCAGAGACATACACGTATACGGATTTGATTACGATTACACACTGGTTAACTATAAGAAACAACTTGAGTTTCTTATCTATAATCTGGGTCGGGAAGTTCTGTTGGAGAAATTTAAAGTATGACATATGACAAAAAATAGAGTTCCTAAATTATTGTTTAGGTCGATTTGCATGAGAAACACTATAAATTAATATTCTTTGTGGTTAGTATCCTGAGGCTATTAAAAGTCTTGAGTATGACCCCAACTTTGCCGTTAGAGGTTTGCATTATGACATCAAGAAAGGTTTACTGTTGAAAGTGGACTGTTTTATGCAAGTACAACTTGGATCGGTGTATCGAGGTGAGACGAACGCATAGATTGTAAAATCCCTTATAGTTTATCGGTTTTACGGAATTAGTGTAAATTATTTGACAACTCCATATCAGGTCTCACTCCAGTAAGCGATGACGAGGTTTTGGAATTGTATGGTAGTAGAAAGATCGATGTCGCTTACATCGAACCACCAAATCAGTACATGGGTGCGAGTAGCCATGAGTAAGTTACTTATTTACTTTGCACGGATTGTTGCCCAATATGTCTAAAATCAAATGTTTTAAACAAAACATAGGAGCATCAATATGGCCCAGTTGGCAGATTTGTTCAGTTTACCGGAAATGAATTTACTGTGCAATGTTACGGAGTATTTACGACAGAACAATATCGACTATCATCCTGAAAGTTTGTTCCGTGATGTTAAGGTAGGTCATAGATGATCACATTCGCAGGTTTTAATGAATATAGTTTTATATAAAATTATCCTATTGTACCATGCAGGAATCTGTCCAAAGTATTCATCCTGTGATGCATCAAATCGTTGGTAAAAATCCTGAACAGTACTTGGAGTATGATCCTCTGGTGAGGGAATACCTGCAAACTCTACGGGACAATGGAAAAAATGTTTTCCTCATAACCAATAGCCCATTTCAATTTGTGTAAGTTTTCATGCACTTGGATGTGTTGTTTTTGGTAACTGGTGATCAGACTTTGAAAATTTTCATTGCAGTAATAAAGGGCTAAGCTACACAATCGGAGAAGACTGGCAACAGCTTTTTGACGTTGTAGTGGTTTCCGCTAGAAAACCTAATTTTTTCTCAAGTGATAGCATTCCCTTTCGAGTGTATGACCCTAAACTGGACGCCCGACTTTGGGAAAAGGTTAAAACAATGGAAAAGGGCAAGGTGTACTATGGAGGTTTGTTTCCTGAAACATAATTCAATTTATACAGCTAAAATTACTCTTTACCTATATAACTTATAAGTTCAAAAATATTTTTCCATATATTATAGGAACCCTGAAGCAATTTCAAATGCTTACAGGGTGGAAAGGAGAAAAAGTCGTCTATTTTGGTGATCATGCGTACACTGATCTAGCAGATGTAACGCTTCATCATGGCTGGCGTACTGGTGCTATCATAAAAGAGTTGGAGGTAATATTTCTATGTCGTACTTATGGCCTGTTTTCAATGAATTGTAAAAGATGTTAACCTATTCCTCTAATCGTTTCAGTATGAGATAGAAACATTGAACTCCCCGGATTTCAAATCGGCAATGAACTGGTTGCAATTTCTGACTAGTTTACTCGAAACGTATCAAGATGTTGACGATCCGGAAGCACAAGCTATCATAAAGGAATGGTGGCAGGAGAGAAACAGGATTAGGTAGGTATTTGTTACCTTGATGCAAACCTTGTATCGTAGTTTCCAAAAGCTAAATGTGTTACTTTCTTTTGAAGGAAAAAGACGAAAGTGATTTTCAACGAACAGTTCGGCAGCTTGTTCCGAACACATCTAAATCCTACATTCTTTTCTAAGAGATTATTTCGCTTTGCGGACATTTACACTTCCTCAGTGACAAATTTGATGAAATACTCTTGCGGTCACACCTTTTATCCAAGACGAGGTAGTCTGCCACATGAGTACAGAAGCTGGTTCAACTAATTCAACGGAAATCATTATGCAAAGATGACACAGTACAGGCTTATCAATCCACACATAATTAAAAGCGCAAAGGATAATGATTCTGCTGTTGAAGTCAAGTGCGTCATTTTGCGGCTGCTAGCGACATACATGTGAAACAGTGAGGAAATGCTCCACTGCAGTATGACAACGATGGTAGTTTTGAGAAAGTGAAATTCCTAACCTGAGCCAGTATAGTAATCTTATCTTTAAAAAGGGATAATCTTGAGTTCCACTCATGTACTACATCTAGTCTATAGTCTTTCCACTAGTTTAGACTGTGAAGAATCACTTCATGCCTTGGTTTGACGATTGCTCGAGACTGAGTAAAATCTGACAATAGCTAACCTGCGCAAAAATTAATTGGTATGCTAAATAGATACAGCCGGCAATAGATAAACTCTATTCTCGGTAGCGTTAAATGCAGTCGAGTTTCTTATGGAAAAAAATCTATGTCTACCATATTTGAATTCACAATCTCCTGCTGCAATTGATTTTGCATGACAGTCCAACTATAGTAGTTTCCAAAATATGTATGTTATTACGCCAAGCCGAACTTTTTCCGGAATTGTCTGCTTAAAATTCGCCATAAAAATTAGCTGATGCGAACATTAT
>VICI01000497.1:0-36858 GCA_019593645.1 Akabosia matsudoensis | reverse complement strand
ACGAAGCATTATCGTCAACATTCGTCACCCCATAACTCGTGAACGTGACCACCTGACAACTTGAAACTTTGTCAGTCAGACCCTTGTCCAATGACGCGTAGGTATATAAAATATGAACCTTGGGCGCCTCATAGTTTTGAAGTTATAAAGCTTACAGACAGACAGACAGACGGACAGACGTACAGACAGACAGAAGAGACGATCCTATAAAGCAGCTTTCGCTACTTAATAATTAGTAATGTTATTTTGGAAAAAAAACTTCTGTGAACGTTTGGTGAATCAGCATGCCAAGGGGATCTGCTTCACCAGAATGAAGGATTGGACCGAAGAAAACTTCCTGTGCACTTCATTAATTGTTTTTAAACATTGCTATCAGATAATTCATGCTAAATCGACGAAGAATTCCATAGGTCTTTTAAGTAAACATGCATGTGCTAGCCCATATTATAAAAAATACATCAATACAGCATTTTTTGCTTTCAACCCTTGTGTTTGCTTGCTTGCTTAAAAACTTGCTTTTGTTACCAAGATTAGCGGTATCAGTTTTAACATGTTCATTTGAACGAAAAACAGAATTTGTGTAATCTTCCGTCCTCCTTGGTGCATTAATGTACATTATCTAGGCGTTAAACTACTATCCTGTACACCCTTCTACGATGGAGTGCAGCAGCGCGAAAACAAAGACAGAAAAGAACTTCTTTGCGCTTATGGCTTAAGATGAACCACCTGCTGTGATCTTGTAGTATAGCGGCTTCTGTATTATCGACATTCATTACGAAAAAATTGCACCAACCTTATCGAACTGCTTGTACTTCATACTTGTGGGCCTTTTCCGTCGACGTCGCATCCTGGCAAACTTGTCATGGATGATATAGCTGCAAATTTTTCAACCGTAAATCCATAGTCTTCTGTAATATCCCTGCAAAATAGGCTTACTTAATGGTATATGCAGATTACCAATTTGTATTTGTAGAAATGCAACAAAAAATCGATGATTATATGGGGACTCTTATACAGTCGTTCAGTCCCTACAAAAATTCCTTCGAGTGGAGGCAGCAATTACGGATCAACCTTAAAATGGATTAGGTTTTAATGCCACAATGAAGAGCAGTAATTATTACTGCATTCAATTATATTATTATATTCAATTTGAATTTGGAGCATTTCCTTTTTTTGGTGCGACGACACACTCTCGCAGTAGTTGTAGGTGAAGGCGATGACGACAAAAATTGTGATTTTGTAGTAGAAAATGAAGATGAACTCTACTGACTACGTAGTTCTGAGGATACTTTGCTGATGTTGCCAATTTTTGCCATGTCGATTACATTTTGATCAAACATTGTATATTATCAATTAAATTTAACCTATTCGTGTCAATTGCAAAGGATGAATGGCCCGTTTGTGTAAATAAATATGGGACGTGAAGTAACTTGATGTTAAGACATTATGATGTCTGAATTGTTACGTAAGGAGCACTTGAAAGCTCAAGGAGTGAACCGATTTTGAATGAGGATTGGCTTTTATTGGCAAAATCCAAATGAATATGTTACGATTTTTAGAAAATGTGATTAACTGCAAACAAATCACAAGTGATTACCACGATAAGGAAAAGAGCTTAGTGCATGGCTTCAAAATTTTTTCGATTAAGCATAAGGAAATCAGTTTTGCGAAGCGTGTGGTATTGGATCCTATCAAACGTTGTGATGTTTACTTATTTGAGGCAATAACATATCAGTTTTCGTAAATATGAACCCAATAATGTGTTACACAAAGACAACTCAATTAAGTTATGTCTCCATCTCTATTAATCGCCAATGCAATAATCAAGAAAAGCGGCGTTTGAAAAAGCACCATCAATGCTGCTGATTGACAAAACGGAGAGGGAATTGCTAGTGACCACAATTTGACACACACCCAAAACTCCATAATGTTATTCATTATGGACAACCGTCTATAATTATTTGGTGGCAAAAGAGCAAAAAATCATCCTACTCCTCCTTCCCATAGGGATCCCCGCAAAAATTTATAACATTTTTCTCCCCACATGTTTGTGTGCGGATTTCTATCGGTACCCATAAATTGCCACATTACCAACAATTTATTGTTGGCTCTGTCGAGCATAAATTATGCATTTAAGACTAGCGTATGACTGTTACGTGGTAAGCGTATTAGCTTTGGATGGCTTGTACAATGATTGCTGAAGACAGCAAATTGTTAAATGAGATTTTGAAAACAAAAAAAAAATGCTTCCTGAGATTTCAATTCGCGAGTGTGGTATGCAAGAGCAGATTGGTAACAGTGTGACTACTTTTACACGCGTAACTTTTAAATCACGTCACAATCCTTGCATTCCTCTGTTAAAAAGGTATTGAACGGCAAGGTACTATTCTTGAATACATGTACTAAGGAAGGATGGTGATACACAAGAATCATCCAATCGTGGTACGGAACCATACATGAGATTGTTTGGGAGGTGGTCAGTAAAATGTGAGAATATTTCAGAAATAAATAGTTGGTTGATTGAGAAATAAAGGTGAGTAAGTATTTCGTCATTTAATTTAATATTAAATCTTCCATTGAAGCAGAAAATGTAAAGTTGCAATGCATTTGGTCCACACCAAATATAGCTGATTGTTTGTTTACTATATGCAGACGTGTCTTACTACAAAACGTTGCAAGTGTTATGATACGTTTTAAAGCTGAACATGAAAATTTGATTTGACTGGACTACGATACAAACTACATGTAACGTGGTTCCAACATGTAACGTGGTGGTAACATACGGATTTTCGAAAATACTAGCTAGGAATACCTTCAATATGAAAATGATCGTCATGATTTTCTATAGTACAGAACATTTTTGTGAGTTTAACTAAGTCCCAAAAAAACTCTCCTCTTTCTCCTAAACGTCCCTTTCCAGCATACTTAACTACTGTTGGAAACAAATTATAGAAACAAAGATTTCGATATTGATTTTCTTTCAAGATCATATTTTTGTTGCCTATCTCTTTAGTCAGTTGTTTGAATTATATTTGAAACTGATGCTTCTTGTTTATATTACTGTAGAGCTATGAAATGTTATATAGTGCTCATGCCAGCAAAATCTGTGACTAGTGTCAATAGACTGGTATGTTATAGTGTAAGATGCTTACTTTTTGTACGCGCAGCCTTCCTCATCAAATCATGCATACTTCAAGAAACGTCTGACAATAATATGGTAAAGGAAACAGATGACAGAATACATACAACATAAGAACTTTTTCAATTTACATAAACCATATAACAGGCCAATAGTTCAATAAAACAATGAATAAAATATTATCAAATCATCATCAACGATGATGTGCAGAAAAGGCGCTGGCAAGATGGCTAATTCTTTGGACTTCATAGAAAAGGTTTGCGAACTTGCAATCGTTTTGCTTTTTTAGCTATAAAATAACGTTTTCATAACGTGAATATATTATCTTTGCATTTTGAGCCATCCATGAAGTCTTAAAATGACAGGTACGATTTTTCGTAAAAACAGGAAGTGTATTTACAAGTCCTGGTACGACTTTGAACCCTCATTGAAGCTATCTTATGTGCGAGCTGAACATACAAATGCAATCATAATTTCTACTGACGGTGTCGAAATGTACAAAGTGACTTGGCGACATCTTGCATAGACACGGTGGATAGATAATAGAGTGATATTATATTATGCTATATTATCTATTGTGTCAGTGTTAATTTTTTTCTAAATTTGCAAGGCAATGGTATGACTGAGATCGAAAGGATCATAATAACTTAAATCAACATCAATCCTTAACAACAACAACCTCAAAAACTCCAAACATGTACTTTTAGTTTTATAAATGTAGAACGCATCGAAGTCCACATCTTGTACAACCAGAGAAGATGTCCAATGAAGAATCAATCCTATGGGTCAATGAATTACTTGGGAAGTTATATCAGAACAACGCCGTAATTCCCCGCCGTAATAACAACAAAAATTAATTGCCAAGACAAAACTACATATATCAATCGACGTAAACCATCTTTTGCTAATTCAATGCGCATGTTTGAATACAAACGCCATCATAGTGCCATTTCCATTTTTTTTTTCATTCGGCTTTGGTAAAATCTGCTCTTTCCTGTTAAGCTATCAGTTCAAACCAATAGAATAGAACTACAAGCTGGAAATCACTGAAGCAGAAACTTGACCATCGTTGAATTTAAAATGAATAATTGAGAGAATGGTGGAACATGAATTTGCACTTGCAAGTATTGCTGTTGTATCAGAAAAGTGAAATAATTCCAGCGATGTTTGTATGTAAAACAGCAGTGTTTTAACGTTACAGATTGTAGTGTTTTCCTGCGTATGATTTGGAAAATCTTTGTAAATCCTTTCTAATCAAACCTACTCGTAGCAAGATAAAGAAAACCATTGGCACAACGAATTGCAATAATTTCTTGGGAAGGAATTTCCTATACATTGTTACATAATTTTTTTATCCGCCTCTTATGAATAAGGTAGTATTGTCGACCACATCCGAAACTCTAGATTTAGGCTTCAGCCACAGTCATTTGCATCCTGTTATTACTCCCAGATGCCCAGAAAAAAATTGAAGCTGATTTGCCTCATTTTGTCTGATATCATTGTCTTAAACACCGACAAGACAATACTAACAATCAAAAGATGAAAGGTAGGTAACAAACGTATAGATCTGTCTCTGCATAAGATTGGTACAACCGTTATTTCTATGCATGTTTCTCAACATAAATATGCATGGAATTATTTGATTGTATATTTTAAAACTATGTAGCAGTTTTTGCGTTAGCGTTTAAATAATGACCCAGCTTGAGATGACGACTATATTAGCTTTCAGAGTTTCAATATGCGTAAAGTGTTCCACTGATTTAAACGTGGTAATGTCAAAAAAGGGAAACAAACTCTGATCGTAACTGCTGCTTCGAAATATCAAGTGTTTAAATATTGAAAATGACGAAACAATCCGGAGTACATTGAGGGCCGTATGCAATGAAATTGGAATAAATACGTAGGGATGAAAAAGTATCAGAGTTGTGAAGTTTGATTTTATCATGGCGTCTGAACTACTTACATAAAAACGAACTCAATATGTATATCGTAGAACCTCTACCTACTAACCGTGAACTATAGCCATCCCTGTTTGTCTTTCTGATCTCCCCAATTTACTTGCACTTTTGATGCAAGCAAAAATGGGAACAATGCAAATGATATACGTGCGGCGTTGGCTACTTCTAGTGCTACCTACAGACTAATTGCTCTATCTAACCTTTATGGTATTGACTTACGTATTATGTAAGTGCTTCAAGAATATTCAGATTTACTCCCTCCCTAGGAACATGAAAGCTTCGCATTTACTTAGGCAACTGTAATAATAGGGCGAGAAGGTGTTTGAATGTGAACAAACTATGTACAAAAATGACAGCAAAATCATTCGCAGTCACAAGTTTTAACACACACTTTTCAATGCCACATCAAACAATAATGCATCACTTCCCTGCAAAAGAAACAGCGTAGTTTTTGTTGCAATTTAAACTGCTGCGAACAAGTAGGAAGCTGTATCGCATGGATTATTCGCACAAACAACATCATGTTTGGAAACACCAACGGAATTAACGAAGGAGGAAAAACTTGAGTAATTCTAGTTACAGCACAAATTATGATGAATTACTAAGGCGGTAAGTTATAATGAAAGTTATATCACTTTATCTTCTCAAGTAAAGAAAGAGTCCATTACAATATAACTATTTTTATTCGGTGTACGGTTACAAGTATACTCACTGTCTAGCTATCAATCTTACCTATCATGATCACCTTTTTGACAACAAAAATGGTACGCATGATACGTAGAGGTGGGGGAGTTGACAAGTCTTGTATTGCAGCGAAGGAGAAACAATAAGTCGTAATGCCCCTTAATGAGCAAATATTTATCTCAAAATTGCCCTGTCTTCGAAACGAAAAACAAGCTTTTGTTGGGCGAATTCTCAAAGGTTTTGTGGTGTATTTTAGTTTCATTTATGTTTTACAAATTTGATCTATTTAGTGTTTTTTATTTCTTTAGCTAGCAAAAAATCTGGCAAATTTAAAACCAGTGATAACGACGAGTTGTTCACTCGTTTTAATACCTGTTAGTAAACCGATGACAAACGACGATGCCTTTGGTGTCAACAGAGCCACATGAATTTAGGCTTTTATGAATCAAAATTTAGCAAGAAATTTTTATAGTAAATAACTGGGAATGATAAATTTTAGAATTGCAGCGCAAAACACACAAACCAAATAAACCGGAACAGCGGAAATATCAAAGTAAAGTAACAAAAACGTAATGGGATGATAATCAAAATAGAGTAAAAGAATACGAAGAAATAACATTTTAGTTCGTGGCCAAAAAGAAAACTTTATTATGGCAAATAGATCAAATTTATGGCAAACGGAACACTCTTATCGCGATAGGTCTTGTTTGTGTAAGCAAGCGAGCATTCCTTAGTTTAAAAACTACTTATCTTGAAAAGAATATGAAAAAAAGTTTTTTTTAACCATGAAAAGTTGATTAACACTGATGCCACTTATCGAGCATAAATATAGTACAGGCAGAAAAAGGAGAAACGGGAAGGCGGACGGACATATGACAAGCATATGAGTAAATGGCCAACGCTACCTTGCATTCAATATATGTAATACCCTGAAAATTCCGATAAGATTAGGTGTGGTGTTTTCATTGATATATGAAGCTTTATTTATCTCCCTGAAGAAAAGACTGAGCATTGTATCCAACAGTATTAAGGACAAGGTCGTGACATTGCATTTTTAGTTATATGATTGAGCGATACAATTGAAATTACAGAAGCGACAATGAATGATGACATGACGTAAAATGAAACTGAATTAGTGTAACAACCGTAGTAGACATGAGCAATAAGCCAATATTATAAATGATTATGAAGGAGGAGCTTTGTTGGAATACAGAAGATTACTACCGTCCCCTCGAATATGAAACGCAAAATACTTAAATTCTAATGTGGGCCTATTCCAAAGTAAATCAAGAAAAAAATGGATGTAGAAAACGAGCTGCACTGATTTTGCCTTTTCGTCAGTAATGTCTTTGCGGACAGTTTTCTTTGGTTTTCATGATTTTGAACGTTTGTTATGGGCCCTCACAAGCATATACATTTTTTCTGAAGTTTTAACAGGTTATATATTCGTTTCAATTAAGTTTTATGGATTTTTTTTTTCAATTAGAAATAACTATTTTTCAGGTTCTTTAAAATAATATCCCGTGCAGCAAAAACGGGAGAATATAATAAAGGAGCATAATATAGTTATGATACAAACGTTGTATAAACAAACTAAAAAATAGCAAATGGTTAGATTCGTGAGATAATCATACGATTGTTTTTGTTCAAAGTATGTTCAGTTTTAAAGTAAACAGTATTGGTGTTAGTTGAAGCCTAATGAAGCATAGCTTCGGGTTTGTAATTTGTTAACAGAGCTTTATCTCAATTTCAATGTCATCACTGACGGATATTTTAGACGCGGCTGAAAACCTCAGTCATATTCTACAAAAGATGCAAATCTATATCTCAGAACTAACACTGGGAAGTTGGAACACGCCTGTTTTGTTGCAGTGCCATTCATTCATTGATCTTATTTCGAGTAAGAATTGTACAGCTAAAATTCTTCGAAAGGGTAAACTAACCGTTGCTCGTTGCTCCAAGACAATTTTTCAAATGATATATTGTATATTCGTGCTCATATTAATCATAAGCACAAGGTAAATGTAAGGAATTCGTTCGTTTTTCACCTTTCTACTGTTCTTAACAAAGACGACAAACAGTTTAATATATTCTACGTCGTTTGTTCATAGGTGTCAACGCTGACAAAAAAGTGCTACTGATCTATAGTGTACATGTCCAACATTATTATTGTCCTTGTGAAAACGGTTAGTCAAAAATTCACCCCTACAAAACGAATATATACTCCCCCGGTCATTGCTTACATACTTTAGCAATCTGTTTTTGCAAATATTCATACCGTGTGCTGCAACTTCGTTCAAGTTGTATGTTCTTCTGTCGCTGTTCAATGTTTCATTTAATTACTTCTAAGTAAACAAAGCATAGAATTCCACCTGCTTCTGTGACAGTTGTTTCGCAATCCCCGTCAAGCTGAAACGCAATGAACTGAAAGAATATTTTTGAATTAATGCTGGATTTGTTGCTGTAATCCTTGTCATACATAATCCCTTCTGTAATCTATTTCAAAAATACTAACATATACTATTTTAATCATGTTTGTTAAAAATAGCATTCCTACCTTCCTGAACTCTGTGTACAAACATATCAATTCAAAAATTCGAAGTACAAAACAATTTAACTGATCCTGGGAATTAGCCGCTAAATGTTCATTGCAGTTTGCAGTTCGAAATACTTGGTGGGCGCAAGCAAATGTATGCATATTTTCAGGTATGTTCTTCATAGAGTTACTTACTAACATTCTCTTATGAGTAAATCAGTGTATGGGTTTTAGATGTTAGTGAAAATTTGGGGTCCACTAACCAAGATTGCGATTCCACGACACGTTTAAAACATTTTCCCATGATTTTTTGGTGATGTGAAGGCGCAGAACTGTGATAGAAATAGAATCCCGCTATCATTAGTACTAAACATTTAGCAAAAACAAAACAATATTTTCGAAATAAAATATTACCACCGATGATAACAAGTCTCTCACAGCTAATAGCCCCTAATTACAACGATGAGTTACAAAACTTGGCTTAAAAATACAGAAACATGTCGTCGCGTTTCATAGGAACATTCTGTTTCGATACTACCAAATAACATGTGGCTGGTTTACTCATTTCAAGTTTAAAACTGATCGAAAGATAATCAGATATGAACCCATTTAATATCAGCCGATTCAGTAAATTCTGGGGCAATCATTTTACGCTTTTAGTAGTAGTCATCTCTAAAGTTTCTTCAGGTAACCGTTAGGTATGCTTTTACTGCATCGTTAAAGCATGTAGAAAAATTTTTGATCGAGAACTTATTCGTCTGTCTGTCTAGGTCTACACACACTTGCTGCCTACTGTCAACTATTGTGGGGGAAATGTTACGAAAATTCTATTTGAAATCAGAGAATTATAATATTATAACATGGTGATTGCTTTGCTATGCAGGTACATGATGTTTAACGACAATATTTATCTTAGCAGTTTTTTCGGCACCGGCCTTTTCTAGGTCTGCATTTTCTCCCAGCTACGTCATTACAGCTTTAGTGGAAGTGTTTTATGTATTTGATAAACTTGATCCTCGAAGTAAAATACTTGGCTAATCGTTATCTGTTATTATTGTTTGCTAATTTATTACGCTTAATAGGAGGCCATGTATGCTCCTTCGGCAAAACTTCATAATTTTTAACACTACATAGTGCATGAAGAAAAATACGAGCATAGGTGTTCATGTTCAAACATGATGCTACAAATATTGAGATTTCTGACAAGCGTCAGAATGAGGACTGATCATTCAAACATAATCAGAGACCCTACCATAGTATGAATCCGTAAATTTATTTGAAACAAAAATTACAGCATCGCAAAATGCTGTAATGCCTGAGACAGTTTGTTCACAATAGCGGGGATTGTAGATTTTAGATGGAAACTGAACCATATTTCACTTTATTTATTCGCTCACTTGCTCAAGGCATTGTGTTCTTTGAAATATGCATGGGTACATGATTAATAATAACATCCCAAACAAAATGTTCAAGTATTCAACCTTTTTGAGTGCAATTCAAAAGTTTTTCTGTTGTAAAAAATGAGGAATTTTTAACTTACCACATTGACCATAGAAATTTTTACTCTTTCTAGATTATTTTGTCGGAGTACCTGCGAACTCCAGGTACACCTTTCCGGGGCTTAATACATGCTAATAAAAATAATACAAATGCTACGATACTACGTACATACAAATATAACGCTTGTTGTTAAATTACAGTAAAAGTCTCCATAGTTCGTCTTTCATTTGTATCTTGTTCAATTATCATGTTTACGATTTTGTTTTGTTCAGACAATCTCTTTCTAACGACATTACATCCTTCTGGCTATTGGGCCAAAGGTGTTAGTAATATTTGGTGCTTAATCTGATTTATGGTTCGTTCCATTCATAGACATCGATTCTCATCGCTATGCTGCTAATAGGATAGTATTGCTGAAAGGGTGCATGATCCACCTACTAAACTTCGAATGAAAAAACTCTTCAACGTAAAATATAGATCACTTATATCTTAAGGACTATTAACAATAGCACGAAACGGTTCGTTGCTTGTTCTTCCTTCTGCATCGATAAGTTTGTAATGTTGATCTTGAAATTGACAGTTTGGTCTGTTTTGGGAGTGGGATCAACGGTAGTGATAAACTCAATCTTCATTAGCTCTCTTGCCTTTTTAGTCTCTGACTAACAATTATATGAGCCATCAAGACATTACATGCTTCACAGGAATGAACAAAAATGCGTTATTTCCATCGATATTATTAACATAATAATGCTATCAATATAACTGGTACGCATATGTTTAGCAAGAGTTGAAGTTCAATATTTTACATGCGTCATGTTTCTTATTGAAGTTCAAAATAGGCTTCAACTAAACGCTTTCAACTGAATGTATCCCTTTGAGAATAGAACATTACCTTTACTAAATAAATTTGGTATCTATGAATGTTTTTAGTATTGGGTTGTAACGTTTGTAGGCATAATCAAAATCCGTCGTCAATTGGATGAGCATTTACTCAAGATGAACTTGATGTATAATGGACGATGAATACAGTCGTATATTTTACCAAAATATTCGATAAAATTCTTGAATCAATATTATGCTCTTTATCAGTTCAAATGCGGATTCCTTGCTCGCTTTACAAATGTAACATTACGTGTTCAGTAAGTTGGGCCGGGTTGTTTGGGAAGGTGCATTCTTGATAATAAAAGTCTCGATTGGACTTGGAAGAATTCATTCATGATCTTCATGAATTATTCCATAGCAAGACAAAAACATGAGATACTTGAATCATTTCGTCGTGACTATTCCTAAGTACAATGCCAAAATATCATTCAATACGACTAAGTCCTTTCCAATTTCGACGTTTGACCACGATAAATCTTCCATAAAACGAATCCTTTCTAGAGCTTTTGAGTAAAGTTCTATGAATTCATTGCTCGATTTCTAGCGAAGTAACCATTCGTAGAATTTTCCCCAGTCACGTTACAATCGCAACTTCTTACGATTTCCCCAACACTGACCTCAGGCAGTCTTATGAGGCATGCTCAAGTTATTCAGGAGGAATTATGTACATCGGTTTCATATACCTGCGGTTTTCCGATAAATTGTTCAGTTTTCCAATCAAATAATCTGTGAGCCAGCTTGATTTGACAGATAGTTCGGCTTTTGTGGTCATTCCAAATATCAGAATTCTTCAAGTACTTCAAAAATTTGATGTCCGCAACGATTTTATATTGTCGATTCAAAACTTACAATTAAACAGTACCACGAAGCTATCATTATTTTGGCAAGATCATCCTTGTGTGCATTGTATAGATTATTTCAAGCACTGTCTTTGTTCCACAACGTTCCTTCTTCGTCTTAGCCTCAGCAGTAGCCTTTTTGCAGAAATCAATACTTTGAAAACATGTGAAATGCACCAGCATGAAGATTTCCAGGCGTTCTGAAGTTCTCAGAAACAATATAAGCGTAGCATACATCATTTAAATTATGGAGAGCAACACAGTGTAACAGTGTAGCACAAGATATGAAGTGTCCATTCAGCAGTCAGCAGTAATCTCCATACATACATACGTGTATTGTTTACGTTTTTCTATGCGTGAGAATATGTAAATTGCAATTAGAAGGACACTCACATCTGTATAACCTTTTATTGCTGAAAATTTTCTCATAGAAAAGCCTCATGACTAAGGAGCGACAACAGTTTGTTTGCAAAGGCCATACCATAGCAGGTACTGCAATGAATGAAACTATTTAAATTTAGAATATAGCTCTTATCTTCAGTGTGGAAAATACCATTGATTCCTTTTGATATCTAAGCAATATTTCATGCTTTCCTGAATTCAAGAGCTAGACAGCTTGGCCCAAAACATTTGAATAATTGAATGGAGGAAAAATCTGTTGGAGGAACTGTGGTCGTATGTAAATGACCAAAAATGTCTTCTGGAACTTTTAGAAAATGTCTAACACTCTGATTTGAAATTGGCACAGTTAAAAATAGCACTGTTTTTCTAAGAAAAAGTTTTTTGCGGAATATAGACCATGAAATCACCTTGGAAGGCGTTACTCCTGCTATACCAAACTTCACAGTAGCCGACTGAACTAAGCTAAAGGGAGGGAAATTTCATTTCGAACCAAATTCAAGGGATTATTTTAATGCCTTCCACATGTACGCACGTAAATTAAATTGTTGACGTATAATTCAAGAATATTTTTCTTGTAAGAAAAAATGAATTCATCAATCACTTACCATCTTCATTTAATGAAAGACAAATGCAAAAATTTGATTATAGCTATTAACTAAATAAACCGTCATATTGATATGGCGAGGTTAAGTTTCAAGGATACCAAAATGCAAAGCTACCTACATTTATAATAATACGTTTCTACTGGGCCGAAGAACTTGTAACTAAATATCATTCATATACAAAAACCGTAGTTCTTTGCCAACTATTGTCGTTAGGTTTTTCTTTAATTTAGATACCTATAAATGTTAGAATGGTAAAACACATCCTGTAAATTGCAGCGGATCAAAATGGTTTCAGAATCCTCCAATTCGTAACTCATAGACATGCTTAATAATGACCTGAAACTGCAAGTACATTAGCTATTAACAATCCCACAACAAAAAAAAGTCACCCACACGCAAGATTCAGTTATTTGTTCAATCAAGCTTTAAAAAAAGTCTTTATCTCCAAAAGGTTAGAGTTGAACTCAATGGTGCATTATGACAAATACTGATCAAGATGCATAGCGAACAAAGCGTAAAGTCGATGCTATATAATTTATACAGCAGAGTCGTTCCCATGATTGAAAACAAAAACCCTAGACCTACTCCCTATTCTTAATGCAAACCAAAATTGAATTGAGTTTATCAAGAAAGTACGAGTAGAGGTTTGATTTATTTTGTTCTGCAAAACCATGTATCAGTGCATGGTAGGTAATGAGACAAACAATGACAACAATGAAGCACTTGTAAAAACTAGATCTACATAGTTACGCTAGATTTGCATGAAAATAGTTGAAAAATGTTTAACATAAGGCCGTCAACAGATAAGGGACACTTCTACTGCGTTTGCAACAGTCAACAGTACGAGCACCATATAGATGTGCCAGGTTCTGTCGGTATTTACAATTTGTGGCGAGTGGAATAGAAATATCATAGCTGAGAAGGAACAAAAAGTAGTAGTAATGAAGTTTTAGGATGCTGAATTTTCTTTGAAAAACACCATGACCAATACTGGCGTGGCATGTTTGATAAAAGGCATTGTGGATAGTACGGGATACAGGTTGAACGATGCTCTTGTACAGAACTTAAGTGAGTAATCATCATCGCTGTTGTCGTAGTAATATCAACAAAACTCGTAACTTACCCTTTACGGCTGCTATTGCTTTCATGCTACAGTGGCGGCTGCCAGCCAAAAGAACTTCACCTAACTGAATGAAACAATGCTCCTATGCCTCAATATTCAAAGACGCTCATTCTTTTAAGAAGTCAGTCAGTTAAAGAACTTGGAGCAAGTCAGTACACGGTAGGAGATGTTCTACGTTAGCGTCGAAGCATAAATGGCAGTGTATAACTGATTTATTGGACCACATGTGTGTAACGGTGATCAATATTTCTTTCTCAAAACAGTGTCGCGGCTTTCGTTTCCGTTTTCAAGTCTTTTCAATGTGACTTCGTTCTATTAGGTTAACCGTCCGGACCTACCCGTTGGGAATAACGTGTGATGGGTTGCATTTACAATGGCCAGTTTGAAGATGTGGATGTCAAATCGTGTTTGGAGTAAAACTCAGTCTGTTTGGAGAAGACTACAATTTATTGTTTAATCAATCGATTGATGATTGTGATATGTGACAATATACTAGACAATATTCCAGTTCGTCATATATAGTTAGAGACTCTTCTCGGATTATGTGATCCCTTAACGTAACATGTAGTTCGCAAATAAGTGCAGTGCTGCGTATAAATTAAGTTGAAATATTTTCTTAACTTTGAAATCATAGTTAATATAGTTCAAGATGAATCGGAAAAAGAAGATATGTCGTCATACGAATCTACCGAAGGGATAGCCATTTTGGCGGGCTTGTGTTGAATTCAGTGACATTTTTACAAGTAAATATGTAGCGTGATGTTTCAAAACCAACTGCACAAACTTTTGAGTGCATTAATGGAATGAACCAACACAGTGTTCCAAGACTAACATAATCTCTGGCTGTATTTTTCAAAACGATTTTCAGCTTATGTGCTATTATTTTGACGTCTGAGCACATTTCCGTGCGCCCCACTTAGTGACCGTGCCTTGAGATTTTGTGAATGGGGTATTGTGATATGGGATTTTGGTACCTCTCGCTCAGGTGCAGTATTCAATATGGTTTTTCTTTATTCAGCATTTCCGATGAAATATAAACTTCAACGAGAAACAAGGATAAAACATCAACAGTAAAATGCCCTCAACTGATTTGAGTTATTACATAATATTAAAACTCGCCCATGTCACATGAGCAGACAGGAACGGGATCTCAATGCGAACATAATTAACCTGCAACCATTTCTTTCGTTTGCCATGATGTAATTTAGGTATAAACATTGTTTGACGAAACTAAGTATATACAATTTCGTGATAGATATCTATTATACATCAGTACAACAATCACCTATTCCTTTAATCTGTGCGAAAGTGTAATTTGTCATCGTACGCTAGTATGTAATCGTGCTTTACCTGGAATCAATTTAAGGGTTACCGTGAAACACAGGATCCAACGTGAAAGAGTCATTAAAATAGTAACAAGCTTGCGTTATCATACGCAACTGCAAGAGGTAAGAATTTTGGCAATGTGCATTGGCAATGTATTGATGCAGTTATTTTGCCAATTGATGATACCCGCAAAATGAGAAGGTCAAATAGGTGTGAACATCTCTTTTAAAATTTTAGTATTAGAATAAGCGACTTTTTCTAAACTTTATCAACTATCACTAATTGTGAGTTACGGAAGAAAATCGCTTCTACTTATTTAATCATCTCGTCACCTTGTATCTTAACAGTTGTAACGTTTGTAATCCTTTTCCAGACGTCCTCCAAGCATCATCAAAAAACTCAAAATTCTACACTTGTGCGAGTTTATGATTTGTTGAGTTTTTAGAAATCGTATACGAATACCTTTTTATTTGTTCGCTGTTAACTGCTTCAGGAATTACATTGAGCACCTTTGTAAGCCAGTCGTAACGGAATTATTATGCTTTTTGGCATTCAGCTATCAACATTTGTTAACTTCGTCTTCATTACATCATACAGAAAAGGAAGAAGAAAAAACAATCAAGAAACAATTTTCATTGCACCTAGTAAATTATGTTTAGCATTGGTAGTGTTATCTCACTTTGCGGAAGTTTGATAATGCAAAATTAATGATGACGCGCAACTTAACTTACTACATTGTAGACTTGTTAGGTAAGTCAAATCCTAGGCTGCGCTGAGTTGAAACAGGACTTAAAAGTCACCCAACAACCAGTTTAGTGAACTTTTTTGCTAGGCACGATCTCATATTCATTAGAACCAGTTTTTTAGTAAAATAAAAAAACGCGAACTATTCTAGGAACGATGACATTACCTCAAAATGCAGACAGACATTTGAACAGGTGCGGTATAGAATTGTTTGAACTCATAATTGAACACGACACACAAAATGCGCCATAGTTTTGCATTTGTCAGCGTTTTATGCTGGATATGGCTTGCTGACTTGATTGAAAGAGATACTACGTACATTCAGATGGACTCTACTGATGCAACCAAATATTGCGAAGCTCTTTGCAACGATTCTACAAAAATGTTGTCCATTCCATACAAGCATTTAAATGACGAGTGTCAACATTTTTGTTTTTTAGCCCAAGAAAATCTCAGGCATTTATATAGTTCTTTGAATGACGGCAATAACTTCACTAACATTGTTTACGTTTTTTAAATTTGTGGTGACTGGTTTGACAGCTAGAATCCAGTTCGATGTCGGTCCGGGATGTCTGATTGAACGATTTAATCTTTTATTTATGTAATCTGAAGAAATAGATGTACATTCATTAAATCACTGAGCTTGATTTACAACTTGAATGGCACCTTAAGTATAACGACACTACTTACAAGCTACATAAATAGCAAACTCTAAAAAGCACAAGTAGTAGCATGTAGCACTAAAACAAAGTTTGCATTTGGTAATGAAAGACGATTGTTGCTTAATTACGTAGTCACACCATGAAGTCACGACCAATTTCAAGTAAATACTTGCAAAGTGAATGTAATCCGTAACAATAGTCTCTATTCACACATATTTCACAGATTTATTCAAAGGAAAGAGCAAGATTTAGAAAGCTCAATTTTCGGGATGTCAGTAATATTAATATGAAATAATGATTCCATCATTTATAAAATGCTAGCTAGGGAAAAAATGTAAGCGTAGGTATGGTATATGAAACAGGCATAAAATCGCAATCCCATTTAACGAATAAAGTAGAAAGGACTTCCGTTACTTGCTTAGATAAAAAACAGATCTCTAAAAAGAAATAAAACGGTATGAAATATGACAGTTTTACAGAACAGTATTTTTTCTTTGTTGAATTGTTCATATTTGTTTTGCGGATTCACGCGATGGCACTCTGACTAGATTTGTTTGTATGCCTTTCTTTGGAAAGCTAACAAGGAAAACTTAAGCCGCTTTTAGGGGTGACAATCAGAATAATAGAGACATTAACTTGACTTGGCTCTTTTACAGGAAATATGAAGAAAATCTACAGACAAGTCATTATCGCAGTACTAGTGCCGTTACTAGTATGTTCTGTGACGAGTCTGAGAGTTCGAGAGGACGAGGATGCTGATGTCATTTACGGCACAAAAGCAAGAGTTCCTTCTTCAGTGAGAAGAAGACTCAAGGCATCACGTCAAAACAGACCTGTGTCATCAGCTCCGCAATATGAACAGGACTACGCGTCACCTTCGCCAACCCCCAACTACGTTGAACATAAGACTGACTTCGTCTCGTCACGGCCTATTAATAAGCCAGATTCGGACGTATACCCCATTAATATCACTCCCTCTCCATTCGCCAGCCATCCGAAAGCAGTGCGAGCAAGCTCCATACAAGTGAAAACGCCATCCTCCCTGGGAGACGGGGATTACACGCCAAAGCCCTTTGTCAAAATAAAAACCGGTCGGCGGAGAAAAGTTAAAAGGCCGCAAAAGACTAAGCCATTAGTTTCTAACGTTGTTGAGGAGGATTATGGAGGAGTCAACACTGTGACCAATGAACAGAAAAGTAATGTGAATGAGATTGCCAAGGATAAAGAAAATACAACGGCGAGTGGTGGAGATAAAAACTTAGCAGTTGAGATCGGACAAGAAGATGGAAAGTATGCCTTGATCGATAAATTTTTCGATAAACCGCTGCCCCAAGCACCCGGCGTGCTTTCCTATGCTCCAAGTGACGATTTTGCTCATGACAATAAAAATACGCTGGGAAACCTGAAGGCAAATGATATTTGGTTGTCCGATGGTCACTTATTAGTGCTGAAGGGTGGAGACCTGGATACCTCCACGAAGGAGCATTGGAAACCGATCGACAATTTCCAAAGGAATCCGTTTAAACCTCCGTTGAAGATTCCAGTGGATAGTAGCAATCCACCACCGTTTCCAGTATTTGTGAATTCCTCAGGGCCACCTATATTTCTGGGGCCACCTCCACCATTCGGTCTACCGTACCCACCACCGGGATTAGAGGGCAATGGAACGTTTGATCCAAGTAGACTGCCCCCTCCTGGGTTGATTCCTTTGTATCCTAATGGAAGTATACCTCCGGAGTTTTTTGGACCACCTATAGGCGTTGGAGGTTATGATGGAGGGCCCGGTGGAGTTGGTCCTGGCGTAGGAGGTTATCCAGGACCAGGAATAGGTGGATATCCAGGTGGACCAGGATTTGGAGGTGGTAATGGTTCACTTCCGTTCTTCCCACCGTTCCCAGGTCAACTTCCTCCTGGTGCTGGAGGAATCAATGGATCTTACCCACCTCTCCCACCATTTGGATTCCAGTTGCCTCCTGGAGCAGGAGCTTTTAATGGCTCACTTTCTCCTATACCCTTCCTTCCTCAGTATGGCGGCGGAGGTAAGAACGGTTCTTACCCGCCAATTTTACCACCCCCACCAGGGTTCCATGGAAACCTCACTGGAGGACCACCTCCCGGCTTCCCATTGTTGCCCCCATTAGTTCTTAATCCTAACGATAACGAAACCGATGATCCCTCCATCTTCTTGCCTCCACCGTACGATTTTGATTACGAAGACGGCAACACAAGCTTAGTTCCTCCAGGACCATTTGCTCCTGGTTTGGTAGTTCCTCCTCCTAAAGACTTCTACACTACTTACAACAAAAGCAGGAGATTCCCGTCAGTGCAAGCGGGGCTACCATATGGAAAACGTCCCCAACGACCAAACGGTCGGAAACCCAAATTTCCCATTACTCAACCACCAGATGATAGTTTAGAAGCATTGTTGCCTCAAACCTCTCCTTTGCCACACCAGGGGCCTTCCCCATCTCCATTTCCACAACCTTCACCATCTCCATATCCTCAGCTGTCACCAGTTCAGATCACAACGCACTCAAAGAAAAGGAAACGACCTAGTAAAACAAACAAAGGTTTGTTCAGTGGAACTTTGCCAAAACTTGACTCGAGTCAAGAAATTGCCGGTCTACCGCCATCGTCTGTGCCTTTATCGGAACAAGTTGTAACGTCAAGCCCTCTGATAACGACGCCACAGCCACATGTTGCACAACCAATCATAATCAAAAACTCAACGCCCAAACCACACAACAATTACGTGTACGTGAGGGGGCAGTTAAAAACTCTTGCAGAAATAGCTGCCGAGCAAGCTGCACAGCAACAGCAAGAGGGACATGGGGAATACGACTATCCCACGCCTCGTCCACCGTACGACGAACAAGGTTATCCCACAAGAGTCCTCGACGATAACGAACCCACTCTCATTGACTATTCAAAGAAAACAACTAAAGCTCCAGCTAAAACGGCATATTTCAACACACCAAAATATGATAACCTTTACAACGTTTTACCCAAGCGTATAAAACTCAAAAATCGTCTCAACTATCAAGGACCCGTAAACTCCGTAACCCCAACTGTTGCCGTACCTCAAAATCCCTCCCTCTATTCACATCATCAGCATCCACTCTTCCCTGGAGTACTGGGGGATCATGCGACTGCTGTCCACTTGCAGGGTCAGTATCATCATCAAAACGTTTACGAACCTAACTATCAAGACAAAATCACACCAGTGAGACCAGATTACTACGACAACGCAGGGGTTCAACAGATACAACCCATACAACGGCCAAAACAAATTGTTCAGTTACAATCTCCTAAAAACTACGCTGGTAATCAGCGTCAGCCTCATGCTTATGATCAAGGTGCTCTTGGACCTGCAAGCAACGCTGCTGCGCCTGGTGTTGGTGGGAGTACAGGATTCCGTCCCGCATTCGGTCCCAACGCGAGACCTTCCCAGGGCTCCGGAAGTGGAGGAAACACGCGCCATTTGTATCCAGGTCAAGTGACGCAGATCGGGCCTATTTTTAACTTACAATCCCCCATCTTCCAACAACAAAAACAAAGCCATAGACCTCAAGGTTACTACTCCCCAATTACTCAATACCATCAGCCTATTAACCAGCCCCAAAACAACTACTATCATCCCCAACAAGGGTTGACATCTTCTGCTGGACTTGGTCAAAGCGTTCTAGGCCAGAATCAATACATTCATCCGCAACAGCATCACGCATATGAAGGCGAGCAACAGTACCAGCAACAAATACCCCAACATTATCGTAATTTTGGACAGGGTTCCCTTGCCACGTCACCTCAACTATCATCCAATCCTTACGCTGCTGCTCAACTAAATGCGTACAACACACCCCAAACGCAAACAACGGCACTGCACCAAGACGCCTTAATAAGCTATAGGTGAGAAAATCCTTGCCAACCTTCTTGCTATTTTCATTACCTTCATTGGTGTAATTATCTTTTTCTACGCTATGCAGCTTTTTTAATGCACTCCATTCGTTTTATTTACTTGGCCAACCAAATTACACACGCTTCTTTTCTTTTTCATTTTGTCTCTCATGCTACTTTTTTTTCTGTACTCGCACAACTTGCCATTGTTGAAGGAACATGCGAACTCAGCCGCATAGTTCTTCGATACTCCTATATCCTAGTTCAAGCCAGAATCACTAACATTTTAATACAATAGAAAAAGTCACGATAGTGCGAGCAATTATAACACAATGTTTTGAATAGAAATTAAAGGCTTATATCGATATGTTTCTATGCATCACTCCGCTGCGCTGATGTGGCAAACTGAAGAAGAAACATTGGCCGATTGCCTTTTTCGTCTGAAATACAAAATCCACAATGCTCTAAACTATAAACTCCAAAATGTGCATTATATTACATCGTATGAGAAATTTAACTAAAAACCCAGCCCTTAGCCAGTTGGTGAGTCATGTTTCATTGACATTACTCTTTTTTCTACAAAACTAGCAATATTTTTTTTGTTACACATGAATACACGATTGTAATAAAAGCATTTTAAAAACGTTTATATAATAAAAAAGGAGTAAAGTTGAGAAAAAAACGTGTAGCAAGGACACTCGAAAATTATGTACGACAAAGCCTGTACATTTACGAGTATGATATAACTATAAACACGTATCAATTGTATGATCATTAATAATCTACCGTAGACGGCAAGAACGCAATGACACATTTAATGTTCTCTCTTAGTCGCTCCACCTTCGTTCTTGCAACTTTCAACGAAAGCACAACAAAGCGCTTATTTTTTTAAAATCAGCCCTTTTCTATCGTTCATTTGTCAGTTTTGTCTGTTTCATGAAATAATAGGAGACCCTCCTATAATAATGGTTATTGAAGAGCTCATTTGGTAAACCAAACACTATTTATCATGTTTGTTTTTCAAGAGCATTGTGTGCAGTGCAGGACTGACTGAGTCCTAAAACTATTGTTGTACAATCCATCCACAGTCGCCTTTGAAAAGAGTTGCACAGAGAAAAATTTGTATTTTTTCAGAATCGTCAACGCGTCAATTGAATACGTCGACATTCATCTTTCCATTCTAGAACGGTATTTTGCAACGCTGACTAATCCTGTAATTTAGTACGATGCTAAAAGATAAAATGTCGATGAAAGGATAGTTCCCTTCGTATCATAGTGTTGTTTTTTTTGGAAAACTATGTAAAAAGCATGGATACTGTCCTTCAACCAAGACCACAAACCTGGTCGTGTGTGAAATTTTAGTTTCAGGGATGTGTAATACAGTTTTATGCGATTCTAATTTCCGAACCGCTGTGGCTAAAAAAGTAAATTAGAATTTTCTTTCTTCGAAAATACAAATATACGTTTACTAAGATAGGTTAGTTGAAAATGGCTTAGTTCCCGGGTTATGTCAATGTGAATAGCATTTGGGTATACGCAGCAGCGTTCTTTTTCGTTTCGTGGAAACGTGTATATTCTGCGAAAAATGTAAACGGTCAAGTTGGTATAAATATTTCACGTAAACAGAATTTCTTTTGCAACATGCAAACAGCACTAAAATATCGTGAACACAACTTTCGGCAACAAAATTTAACCCAGTTTCTCATTGTAAAATTTGGGACCATATTTGATAGTTGACGGGATGGCATTTGCAAGTTCTTTGTTCTTCTTTTTGAACTATGAATCAGTACGTGAAACCTAGAAGCCTTTCGAAACAGGCAAGATTTAGTAGAAATTCTCTATATGAAAAGGGTAATATCATCTTAAAATAATAAAAGCTACTAAACCACAGCTATAGTGTCGAAGCTGAATACAATTCAGAAAAAATTGGCAAATTAATAGCATTCAAACGCTAAGAAATTTAACCCCTGATCCCAGCTCTGAAGTTTCAACACGTAAGGCTGAAAAGAAAAAGTGATCAGTCCTGTAACGCGTCCACAGACAGACAAACGGACACACAAACTCATCAATTGTAATTACTTGTGAGATTACTTTAGTTAGAAATAAAATGAAAATCGGAAAATGACTCCTGGCCCCAGCCCTACCTCATGCAGAGTATTTTAACAAGCAAAAAAAAAACGTTTCAATATCACTCAAGGAAATTTTTCTTTTGTACTTGCATACCAGAAGACTGGGCAGCGAAAAACTTGTCAAGATTTTGATGATAAAATGCTTTCATATTGTGTAGATAGAAGCGCATAAATAGGTAATTAATTAGTCTAGTTCGCTTACAAAGAAAACAAAGTTGTCATACGCCACTCGAAAACGATTTGTCGAAGCTGCAGTCACTTGTGAACTGACTGTGACTGTGCAAGCTTAATCAGCGATCACTTACAATGGGACAGTGTCTTGCTCAGCGCTGAGAGAATTTTCAGTGAAACAAAAAAGTCCCTTAACCTCAACATTTCGGCCAGTACAGTGAGGTAGCACTAATTCTCGAGCGGAGCTGATTTTTATGCTGTTAAAAAACCAAAAAAATCTTGCCGGCAGCTTTTAGAATCTTACTTTGACTACCTGTTGCAGATTTTTATGTAGTAATGAGCTCTACCCGCCCGTAGGACGCGCGTTTCTTCTTTGTTTTGTTTCGATAGTTAGGACTATGAATACGTACACTGATGAAATAATAATAATAATATACTGAGTATATGCAGGACATCTTATTTTTCGATCGCCAATTTCACCATTTTAAGGATTTTTACGCCGAAATGCAACGGCTCAGACATGAGCAAACGATATCATTGAACAGGCGGTTTGCTACCTAATTATATTACAATTATAAATTCTAAGTCCATAGGACCACAAAAACCATATTTTCAACAAAAAAACTAGTCTAGCGGATTTCAAGCATGGTTTTCATGTTTTCATGATTTTAAGATCGAAACACCGCAAGAAACGCTTTTGTTAATCTCCTCAAGGACGAAATCAATCTTGTAACATTGGCCATGTGTAGTGAACTGTAAAAGTAGGAGCCATCGTTACTCAGGATAATGAGCAACAAAGAAACGTATGCCAATGAATGCACTGAGCTACTCAGAATCAAATCATGGAAGATGTAAACGTAGGTCAGTCGTCCAAATGAAGACTAGATGAATACTGGGGAAAAGGACAACCGCTAGTCTTTTCATCTGGATTGAATACACCCATTTCAATTCATTTCGTCAGTTTTGAAGTATTTACTGTGAAGGGGCTACTATGAGCGCAGCGTCGCCGTGATGTGGTAGAAATAATCAGATTTTAGATTTACATGTGCCACCAACGGCGA
Source organism: Akabosia matsudoensis (assembly GCA_019593645.1). NCBI lineage: Eukaryota > Metazoa > Arthropoda > Collembola > Entomobryomorpha > Paronellidae > Akabosia > Akabosia matsudoensis. The sequence continues at coordinate 13,203 of VICI01000497.1, read as the reverse complement.
TTTAACATTTTTTATTGCAGTGTGTAGGGACGAAATAGCACTGAGAGTGATCAGATGCAATGAGCGAGAAGTGGGGAAATATTGAGACGAAGAGTGGAGAATTAAAAAATAGGGCAGCTCACAATTCTACTGGCTTGCCATACTGTATTCAACTTTGTGCTCGTAATATAATGAATTGTTGTAATCGGTAGCGAGCCCAGCATTTTGAAAATAAAAACGTACTAAAGTTACCATATCTTAACGCACGAAAGGAACGATGAGGCCAGCAGAAAATTCAATGCACGCCTAATATTGTCTGCGTCGTTAGAAATGTGCAAGTAGATTGTTCTTGAAATAGCCAATTCAGCAGCGAGGAAAAGATGCCGATAAAAGTATAAAAACTTGTGTACGATATTATGTATTAGTGACAAGAGGGAAAAATCAGTGTTCTCGATCGTTTTTGCCGACATTTGCCCCAGGCTGAAAAAATGGTCTGGTGACATTGCATTAAGGATTAACGACGTAAAATATAACATACATGCATACCTACTACACTTACGTCGATAAATTGTTGAATGAAGTTAATCGTCTTTTGCAAGACAATAATGGGTTACGAACATGTCTTCATAATGAACTTTACATTAATTTCTATGAAGTTTGTGGTAAAGATCGTTAGCTGGTATATTTTTGAATAGGAAAAAATGAACTTGATTCATGATTGTCCTGTGAATAGATGAATTAAAAAAATTATCATCATCAATGAATATTGTTACTAAGCGAGAATAGAGTAAAAGACGTGTAACGAATAAAAGGGTCTACTTTCTTTAATGTCCTTTTGGACAATACGTATTTAAGGAAGCTATTTATTTTCAAGTATATTGATAATGCGATTAAAATATTTGCCTGTAGATATGTAGCGGTCAAGATCAAAATGTCCGAGTACGTGTAGTTTGTTTAGCTTGTCGAGCAGTTAGATTAAATCTGAACGAAAGCAAGAATGTCACTGGTCTAATAAAAGTAAAAGTAAAATTGCAGCCGTAGAGAATTTATTCCGAAGTTAATTAGAACAGTCGTAGATACTTAAAAGGTATCGGATGTAACCATGAATTGAATGAATAATGAGCCAATATGTCGTTATTGATAAATGTTTAACAATTTGCATTAGAATTAGGATGAAATGATTTCATCACCTGTAATTGATCAAAGTTACTAGTTTACAACTTTATAATCACTCAGTAAAGAATAGTTACCGAATTGTTGAAATTTTAGAAAAACCCAAATGCAGAAACCAGAGGGAAAATTTAATGCGTGTGGTGGAGCCAGTGATGTGGGTATGCCACTAGTTCAATTTTCTAAAAGGTCGTATCAAATTACTTCAAGTTCATGCGGGCAGCATCAGGTTACATTGTAATTGACATGACTACCGTTGAAAGTTTTCAATGGCCAAGTTTCGGCTCAAGTTGAGAGCCAAACTAATCGTGAGGGGTTGTAGGTTATCGCATTGTTTGACAGTGTTTTTAGAATGTGCCCCTCCTTTTTTGCAGATTTTTTATTTAGCGCTATCAGTCCACATAACTTCATCAGGTAAATTGCATTGTGACTCACAAGATACACGCCGTCCTAAAAAATGTTAACAATCGATTTTTGATGAACGATGGACTTCGTCAGTGTGTATAATTTAAGCTTTAAAGATTTTATTTATTGTTTATTCTTTCATTGCATTCAAGCTGGTAACGCATTTTAACTTAATACTTATACTAATATAACATCACCAAAGGACTTTCCACTATGTTGACGTTGAGGGCTAATTATTTGTAAACGTATTTTTGCATCCTTACTTTTACTCATTTTGTTGTTTATTTATTGTAACTTATCGATTACTATATCAATATGAACTTGTTCATCTCATTAATATTATCAGGTTTTCAGCTCATAAAAATCCAAATAAAAAAACACCCATTAGCTAGGTAAATGACACGCAGCTGGTATGGTTTTGATTTGTAAGTCGATACGGGTCCCGTATCTAAACGGTCCAAAAAAGAATAGACCATTTAAAGGTATACATACAATACAAAAATTATATCATTTCAACTTCAAATGAGCCGACTCAGGGAACATCCCTATCTCTTCAAATAAGGAGCACGTTTCATTCAAGTAGACATATATCCCAAAGCTATGAATGAATCTAAAATTCTTTATTATGACAGCTTTGCTTATGTAAGAACGATCCGACTGCCGCCCGTCCTTACATGCGAACAAACGATTGTGTCCAATGTCGAACTTGTTCTTTCACTTACACCATTCAAATTTCTTAAGTATAACAACGCAAAATATTTGAGTATTTAATAACCGTATATTTCCTAACCATATCAGTCACAATTGAAAAGAATATTCAAATTAATGACATATAACCAGTCGAGGAAAGCACCCATGTAAGTATGTATGATAAAAGTCCGAACTTTTAATCAAATAAAATAAAAGTAAAGTACAGATTTATTGTCTTGGAAAAGCTAAAGATGATAATGTAAATCTTGATGCTAGTATGTTCTTGATTAATTGCTATATCGTTTACTATCAATATTAAAAGAAGAAAGATACCGCTGGTAATCAGTATACTGCACAGGTGTCCAACACCACTAATAGGCGTGTTCATGTGCATGTTAGTTTGAAAGTCGCTTCTTTTGTGGAATTTATGAACAACCAGGAGAATTATATGAGTAACTAGCTGATCTCACTTGCTTTTCAACATGATATAGTGGCCACTCGTGACTATCAAGTACCACATTAACCAAATTTGTGAAGACTAAATAATTACCGTTAATTAATCTTTGCTGCTGTTATTACATTATTCTAACAATTAACGCTTGCCTTTATAGTTTAGAGCTATAGCTAAGGAATATAAATGACTAAATAGAGGTTTTTTATTGATTCGCAGAGAACCTCTCTCGCAGTATAACACTGAATCTGAACAGGTCTCGTCTCGAGCTGTATTAAAAGCTGGACCTAGTCAAGCCGTAAGGCAAGTTGTGGATGGGAGTGGAGTTTCACCTGGAACCGAGGGTGTTTCTAGTGCCAGTGATGCTGCGTCTCCAGCAACGTCAGCCAAAGACGTTAGTTTTTTTACGTTTCAACGTGGAGGACCAGGAGGATTCAGTTACAAAATTCAGATCTAGAATTGAAGTGGAATTGAAAAAGAGATTGGGTATTAAGCTTTATGTTCCACACAGGAACGTTACTGAAGACGAGTGATGTTGAAGGAAACCGCAAATTGTTCCATTGAATAAAACGCCATCGCCGACTGTGCTTAATTAGGACTGATGATGCCAAGTGCAACAACGCCTGTTATTGTTGATTCTTATTTTTAACGTAGGATATTACGTATGGATGACTGAACTCATATTTTGATGCTACACAGAGCCACACCGCAACCTATTTTGGGCGATTAGCTACCTATTCATGAAACAAATACCTACCTATACAAACGTACTTATAACTACAGCATAAATCTACGCAGTTCAATTTTATTTATGTGTGATTAATATGATTTCGCCCAAATTTTATCTCTCTACCATTCAACAAATCCCCAGATGTACGGATGAACATGATAATTATAATTAATATTGGTGAGTGCGAATGTGTTCGAAAGTACTTGCTTATTAATGTAACCATTGAGTGACTGTTGCAGAAATAACAGAGGTTTTATAAGATTTTGAATAAGATTATTGTACCCAATTTTTAATAAGCAACAAGAAATAAGAAACATAAAGAGATATTTTTCTTGGACATTTATGATTATTGTGCCTTGACGAATATGAAAATAAATTACAAAAGTTAAGAAACTCCACTCAGCATGCTCTTAATTGCACAGTTTTCCATATATCAACTGGTCAAGTTCATCATCTGTGTCCCGTTATTCTGCACTTGTTTCTAAATCCGGGAAAGGTAAATGGAATTTAAACGAACCACTTGTTACTGGATCTTATATTTTGTGAGTCGTTAATTAAGCATCCATCGTTATGGAGTCCACCGATATGCACTCACATCCTGTTCGTAGGTAAAAAAAGGAACGTTATTTCCAACCGGATATCCAGCCATGAACTAATTTAATTTAAACTATAAACTTTGAACGCAAGCTTTTTGAAAGTTCTCTAAGTTAGTAGAAAACGCCCTAAACTATTATTCTTGTATATTTCCATCTCAGTAAATACTCACATATATTGCATAACAAACAAAGGTCCTGTATGAGTGAACGAATTAAGTCTAGATTTATGATCAAACGATGTACAAAGAAACCATAGGTCCTTGATTCAATTGTTACACGCGTGTGTCTTCTCTTGAAGCCTTATCATGATGGCTTGCATGCACCGTCAACTGGTGCAGTAAGTTAGGACAGACTACACAAATTTTTTGCGGTTGCGTTGCTTTGTTTATCTTCTTAAGTATAAAGGCCAGAGTAACAATTGTATGAAAAATACCAACGGTCTGGTAAGGTTGAGAAACAATGTGACGATCGATAAAAATTCAGCAAAAAATGTGGACGTACGTGACTTCTCATATACCTCCTTGTAACGAGAACAAATAATACTGACAATTAAGGGATGAAGTGCAGGAGTTTAATGCAAGATATCAACGTAAGCTTGCCTGAGGCAAAGGCAGGGCCTCGTGTTTCTACCTTTTGCTATTTTTTTTCAATTTTACTTAATGCACACTTGTCAGCTTGACAACTGACAAGCTGGGGGTAACATTAAATGACGTCGTAGTGCATATTGTATCTTTAATGCACAAATGTAAGTGGAAGTGATTACATCTTGCTACGATCATTCTGATATATCTGTTATGGTCATAGATAACCGTTGCACACGTTCGGGCATGCACATTGCAGACAATCAGCAATTCGCGACAAACGTTGGTACCAGCAACAGTATACATAAGTAAGCTATAGGGTAATACGAACTCAAATCGAAAAATGGATTTAAAGAAAAATGTGATTCATTAGGGTATGATTAAAAATTGAATGTCAAATTCGTTTACAGTTTGATTCAATGGCAAGTAGTAGTAAGTCTTGGGTAGACAATCTTGATGCTCTCCTTTGTTAGTTTAAGTACCTATGGACAACGAATAAATCAACGTACAATATTAATTTAAAGGTAAAGGCCAAATGGCCCATTATATTGATAATCCCGCGTTATTTCTGTAGTATTGAGAAATTTTCTGATCAATAATCTGCAATTTCCGCCCAATTACATCTAAACTTTGAAGCAGCCTTAAGAAATAGATGTTTCTATTAGCTACTTTGTCTCATAATAACCTTTATGTATGCTGTTCTAGAAATCAGATTTTACACAACATCCCCAAATAATGACTGCAAAAACATCCTCCTACAAACCGAGGGCACTTTTTTAGTTAACAGTAGAGGGTTTCTAACCGAAGATCACTGCCATGTGTCACTATTTGTGGTTAAGCCGACACGTGTTGGCTCAAGATTTGGACTTCGATTTTTCTTTTTCAGGTGGAAGGGTATATCATTTACTCATTTGCCATGATTGGTAATTTTAAATTTTTCATGCGACTACGTTCATTTTGGGTAAGTCATCGACTTTCTGATGGAGAACGGACGATTTAGCAAACAAAAGGTTTGAGTGGGTTATTCACTTTCGGAAATAGATGAAAACTTATATTTTTGACTACGGAGAAAAAGATGCGATAGACCATTTTCTGAAGCGGACATTTGTTAGCAGCAAGCAGTAAAGACGCATGTTTATTATGACACTGCGATTTCATTAGTACATGTAATGTCTCATCAAACTGCCTACTAATTCTTTCGGAGATAAGGATTTATGATCAGAAATGAGATTCGATGTTAATTTTTAACTATGTAGTTTATCCATTTTTGCTGGCATCAAAAATCCATTTAGTCAAAACAAGCCGAGCACCTACTGGGCATCATTTACTCCAAAGGATGGCCAGTAGTAGATTAATTGATCTCCAAGTATGCAGCCTATGGTAAGTCAAGATAAGCGCACTAAAAAAGAAGTCATCGAAAAATCAAGGGAGTAGTCGTCACCACGGAATGCTAATGAGTCACAGACATTATTTTTTCCACTCGAGATTTATGAGGAAATGCTTTAACTGGGCATGATTATAATAAAAAAGAAGCCATCGAAAAATCAAGGGAGTAGTCGTCACCACGGAATGCTAATGAGTCACAGACATTATTTTTTCCACTCGAGATTTATGAGGAAATGCTTTAACTGGGCATGATTATAAGCGGTCATGTGGTAAATAGAGCAAGTACAAAACGAAGAATGTGGAAAAAGTGAGGTAGTCGTGCCACACCAAAGGAACCTGACCGTTTACCTTGCCATGTGTCATAGTTTTATCTTATTATTATTTATTAGGTTAATTTTAAAAAGTACAACTCAGCAAAATCTATCCATTTGTGGTAAAATTACATTTCGAGGGGACAGGCTTTTAAGAGTCCCTCTTTTGTGTCTGCGAACGAACAGTTTTCACAGTCTTTTATAATTATTTAATCATCTCAATAATTATGCATATTCTATGGAGTCACTAATGGTTTCGACATTAACTTCATGATTTATATCTTTTGATCCCCCATATCTTTTGATTTGATCACGGCAACTCCGTTACACTTCAGGAATACTGCTGTCTTCTCAGTAGCCTGCATAGGCTGGATCTGTCTTGTATATTTTATTTAAAAAAAAGAAATCCAATAACGCCTCATTTGATATCGCGGCTTCGGCTATTCATTACTGGGCATAAAATTTTTATGTTCTCGACAACAATGGTGAATGGTCTCTCCATATCCGTTTGCTACAATACATGATGTACACTTTTCTAGTATATGTTTCCTGATGATGCTATGTTGAATTTACGAGCAAAAATTCTTCTTCAATCCATTACATATTTGAATTGTATTGTGCAGTAGATGGATAGTAATTTTTTCTGCATTATTTACGAAGCGGGATTATAGTTCACCCAGTGAGTGTATTGTCCATTTAAACTTCTTTTCATGCTTCCTTAATATTTGTACTCAAGAGGCGTGACGGTTCTACCTCTACCAGTCTTATCGACTACTGAAGTCAAATAAGTGGTGTCTGTCTGTATAAAAACCCAGCATTAAACCATTAATCTCAGTTTTTTTTCAAGATAAATCCTAGTGTCCAATGTTAACGCTGACATAACACGTATTTTTTCATTTATNCCAGTCTTATCGACTACTGAAGTCAAATAAGTGGTGTCTGTCTGTATAAAAACCCAGCATTAAACCATTAATCTCAGTTTTTTTTCAAGATAAATCCTAGTGTCCAATGTTAACGCTGACATAACATGTATTTTTTCATTTATTTAAACTGTTATTTACTATAGCACTTCCGTTGCCTTCATGTATCCAATTAGTTTATAGTAGAAATTGCAGCCGCAAATTATAAATATATTAAAGTCATTGTAAAGTAGGTTTGTTATTATAGGGACATTGGTTCAGTAAGTTGCGTAACTCTTATAAAAACAAAATCGAATTATCACTATAAAAAAAGTAACACTCCGTGTTAATTCTTTCGTTTCAAACATGACAATAAAAGAGAACAAAATGAGATGTGTAACACTGGCAAGCTTTTATTATCCTGATAAATTGAAATTTTGTGGCGAAAAAGTTACTGATGTACTATTTGAGGCGGACTTTCAAATTTAACGTACTGATTCAATAATATTTAGGCAATATACATATACAGATAGCGACATCACACATGCCGATTCATTACTAAGGTTAGCAATAGTAATACTGTTGTAATATGTTTTCATAGGTATATGTATTTTGCTTTACGCAATGATTATCGCATTTCACTAGCATATTTCTTGACATCCCAAGAGCTAAGTATGTGGTCCGTGATTTCATTCAGTTGGAGATTGTCTTTGAATGCCAACGGTTTGTAATAGAGGTACCAGTGTATGCTTGAAACGCTGACGGACTTCCAAGTACTACTGACTAGAGTAATATTAATTCAATACTACTGTCAACTGTGTAGTAGAGGCGAAAAAAGTACCAGCCTCAAAGGGAATGAGCCACAAGATTATGAGAAAATTAAGATAAGAAACATTATTACTAACAATATGTCCTATTTTCCAAATTTCAGGTGTTGTCTTAAATTAAACATTTTTTTATTGGAGTTTTGATTGTATCCCATTTCTGGATGGATATATTTTTGAGGAACACATCTCATCTGTTCACATGAAGAAGAGCCGTAGTCCGTTTATGCCCTAACGAAGACTAAATTAGCAAAACAAGAGCCAATAAATCTGATATGCAACTGTACGCTCAACTGGGAAATATTATTTATGAGTGACACATTTGGTTCACATTTTTATTACAGAAACACGAAACTGGTTAAGTAACATACTTATGATGATTTTTATTTTAAGGGTCTCCGTAAATACTTGTGCGGAATGGCGCTTTGTTATGTATGCCTAATATTTCCACATTCATTGTCCTAGTGTTATCAAGTGGTTGTAACGTTTAGTACATTGAACATAATCTCAAAACTTGCAATTCAAGATATTTCCTGTCTTAATGCCATGCATAATTTGCCAGTAAGCGTCCGGCAGATCATACTTCAAATGACATTTTGTTCTGTTCGTACAATCTAAAATCTGGACATGGCCCTTAATGTTGACCAATAACTAAAAAACAGTGGGTTTGTCTACTAATTGCCTTACTCCTGTTCAAAAAGTATACTACTAGATGAAAGATGACATAACTATCCCAGGATCGAAAAAAATTAATGTAAAAACTAACAGAGCTCGCTGATGAGATATATGTATTGACACATGTACTTGACCACAGCTTACTGTCTCTTCTCATTTCTCTTTTTTCATCATGTATCATGACCGAGCTGCTACTTTTTTTCTGCATAATTATAAGGACTCTGGTGCTAAGCAAGGCGTGGTACATCCCCACCCTGAATGTTATCGAGTAGCCTAAATTTTATAATACAAGCCGCTTAAAAGGACAATCACTAAACAGGTCTATAATGTTCTGTAATGTCTATATATATTGAAGTAATATGGCAAGTAACAAGAAATTGCAATTTAAATAAATGCATTTAAGACAAATATTTTTACAACATTTTGCTATGCATTCTTTTTTTTTCTGTGCTACATTCATGATCTAGTGTGTTACCGAACGATTTTACGCTAAGGACAACACGCCGTCGAAACCTTAGAAAATGGAGGCAACCACTTATTCTATTTTATTATTTTTGTATTTGATTACTATTATTACTATTAGATGAAGATATCACATAAACCATCGAGCTACTAATCGCCGTTCACCACGTTCACACCTGTTATAGGTAAAAACACATACTGACTTAGAACACCAAAAAGTTGTCGTTGCAGAAGAAATTGGTAAAAATTGCAAGTTGCGATTTTGGTAAGAAGAAAATTTGGGTGCTTTAATGGAATTGCTATTTACTATTTATTGTTTCAATAACAATTACACAACAAAACTATTTTCCCCTTTGTGTAGTTTTCAGCAACAAAGCGGAAATTACTCGGTTTGACACATTTTCAAAAAATGTATTCAAGCAACCTTCAATTCGAAGCTGTACATATTTTTCCTACTTTACACAAACATGGAAACAGTTTGAAATGCTCACGCTTGTCAGTTTTGCGATGAATGATCCCTGGGCAGGCTTTGAGTGCTAGTAGAAAAATCAATAATTGACTTTGCATCTGCAACCTATAATTTGTTCGCTCGCAACAATTAAAGATTAACATGCACATGCCAGAGAATCACTGATGTAACCACAACATCAAATAGTGGGTGATCTTGTAGCGGTTGGTAACTTGTCATTATTTAAAAATTACGCTCGATATAGAAAATTTAGGATATTTACACCGACGAATGTGATGATTGTCATTCCCATACACACCTTCGTATGTAATAACAACAAATGAAAACCGGAGTTGCGTACAAACTAGATCAATCTTATCAATTACTACACTTTAAATGGCGCTTATCTAGCTTGTCTCAAAATAAAATGATGTTACGATTTTGCGATCATGTAGTAAACACAAGTGACTTTAATTGCATTCTATAATTTCGAAATACATGCATCAAGTCCCTGCCAAACTACAGATTTTTTCTCATTTGCTGCAATTATTTATAGTGTACACTCAATTATAATGTGTGATCCCTTTTCAAATACATAAACTAAACTGATGGTGGCGATTCCTAGTTCCATAATTGCTTTTAAAATTAAGTGTATGATCTACAACACGGTCCTTTCAGGCGCTTTTGGATTTTTAGCTGGTGACTAAATCAATTGTCATACCAGTGTTTTTATGCAACCTTAACCAACCCCCTAAACTGGATGACAAATGATAATGATCAGCCTCATTACTATGTAGTATGTAAAGGTTTAAAAGTACTGTCGTGCAACCATAATGAAAGTGTAACATGGTTTACAATTTACAAGTTTATATTCAATTTGAACACTTGGTTACGTCCAGATAAATAATCACTAAATGCAGTGTGCTTTACGAACACGTATTGCTGCTACAGATTTCCTTGTTACACCTCTTGGTGTTCAGTTCTGTGGCGGATTACCGTTGATATCCAAGAATCAATACAAATTACAATAAATAGCCCATAGAGATTTAATTCTAAGCTGATAGTCTTACGCCGATTTTAGAGATAATGCGTGTAATGGTGTAGTCCGCAAACTCACAACTTGTGGAAACGCCCCATAATGGAAGTGTATTGACATGTATCACACAAACTCCCTGCCATTAATTCTTTTGGTAAAGCAAACTAATTAAAATTACAAAGGGTAATCTCAACACAGTAGTGTGACCAATGTCCGAACTTGTAATTTTCATGTAAAGGGATACAACACGTGCACTGCAAAAGATTATTCTTGCCTGCCCACACGTCAAGTAAAATAATGACATATTAAATTCTTGCAGTTGACACCTATTTCGAACATGTGCAATGAATGCGAGTAAATGAGTTACTGCCTTTCAACTTTGAAGATAATCTTTTTACCAAATTAATAACTTAGGAAAGCTTTCAAGTCCAATTTGTCAACACCTGCTATGGCGAAGGAAAAGTAAAGCGTGTGCACGAATTAAAAAAATAGCGAGTGAAAGCCTTTTTTAATTTCAGGCTTAGGCTATCTGTGTCCGTAGGTCTACTTTGTCAGAGTCAGAAGCACTTTGCACGTTTTAAACTTCATTTTCTAGCCTATATTGATGCAAGATTGGTACTGTGCCTTTCCAAAGTAAAAATGAAGCAGTGCAATATCAATATCATAGATTGAGCAAGTAGCATTTGGCGAAGGTTTTGCTTTGTGCTGAGAGTAGACTTTTAAGTCGTAAAAATGAAAATCTGTCCTATGTGTGGAACATAGTCGGACAGATATTATTGATGATATGATCTTCTATTTGCGACTATCCAGTCTGCCCTTAACTCAAGCCATTCAATTACCTAACCTGAGTGTTGCAATCTGCATCACTGCAAAGTAATGCACACGATATAAACTTTTATCCCAATTCCCAATCAATACAAACAGATTTATTTACTTCGAAGTTGATTTGGGAACAAAATGAACAACTTTGAAACTGAAGTGATACTCTCTGCCACAGAGAAATGCATGCTATGCGTAGTAGATTATTTTGTGTGCCGATTGTTGCTCAAGATGGAAATGAGTTCGTAACACAAGTGTGAAGCAGTGACATCGACAGTCCAAAAATAAATTGCTATTTTCAAAAAGCTACAGGTCTCATTCAAAGGTAGACTTTAAGGTAAATAAACGCTGTTAAGTCACAGCTATAATGACGAAGCTGTAAGCAAAGTGAAAGAGCTAAAGGAAAAAGTCAAAACGAAGAAAAAAAAAATTGCATACCCCAGCTGAGAGTTTTTTAACGATATGATATTACTCCCAAATCTCTCAATGCAAAAACGTTTACCCCAGGCACTGCCCCTTGGCCAGTTAAGCCAAAAAGCAATAGGAATCTTTCTAAGAACCTAAAGTTTGAACCAAATTGGCCAAAATAAAAAAGCCCTTGACCCTGACTACAAGGGTTGACGGATTGGGCTGGAAATCAATAGGGCCCTTGCCAGTAACCTCAGGTATCACTTTAACACGTTTCGTCCGAATCAGTCCAACTGCATAGCCTATAGAGCACCCACAGAAAGACAGATGGACGGACAGACAAACTCATCGATGTCATTACTTGCTGAACATGGTTCAGCTTCGTAATGAAACTCGAATTGTCGTAGAGACCTATGAAATTTTGCATTATTTGGGATATTTTTAGAGACCTATGAATTTTTGCATTATTTGAGATATTTTAAACTTTGCTAAAACATTAAGTGACAAATATTTTGAATTCACAGCGAGTAGTTGCAGCCTTGTAACCACGCATAACACATTATTTTACTTCGTTACTGACCGCTTGGTTGACTCCTGGGAGATCTAGTCTTTTACCATAGAATAAGGCAGTAAAAAAACTCTTATACTAAGGTGTTTTTTTTCTTTTATCTATGGTCTTTTACATCAGGATTTCGCAGAAGCTATTTCTTGTAGATCTGTAACATAGCGTAGAAGACGCATATATACAACCCAGATTGGATGTTAAAATTTCATTGAAAGTGACAAGGCGGGGAATTTTATTAACTTTTGGCAGATCAAATCATTTACATACCTCATTTGTCATTATACCCACGTCAGATTTCAGTATTGTCGACGTAATTCTTGTGAGTATCCAAATCATGAAATTATATCATTGATGTGCATGGAACTACTGAATCCCTTAAAAAACGGGGGGTCCTACTAGACATTATTTTTATGCGATCGGAGTTGCAATGAGCTGAAACTAGTCTTTTCTATACTGCTTTAGAGTGACTTTAGAAACATGACAGTCGTCGTGGCCCTGAGTGTTAAGACAAATGGCGAATGTTTATTTCCAAGATGCAACTGACAATATTTTAACCTAATCCTCTTCACATATAATTGGCATGTGTAAATGTACATTAAATCACCGCACGTTGAAGCAAATTCATGAGGAAATCTGTTTCCAACTTCAGTGAACTCAGTCTCAAGGTAGAGATAATCGTAGTGAGTTGAGGACATTTATTTATCCTCGGAAGCACACAACAAATACTAGGCTACTGGGTACTTTAGTACTAATCTTTATGACTTCCAT
>VICI01000496.1:0-36880 GCA_019593645.1 Akabosia matsudoensis | reverse complement strand
AAAAGGTCGAGTTTTGGAGACTGCGAAAACGAGATCTGAATCCAGAGCGGAGGTTGAAAATCATAGACATACACGTAAATGGTTGTGTTCTCCTGAGTTCCAAAATGGTAGTCACTTTTGGGAAACCGATTCTTGAACGTCGTACAGTTCATCCCACTGTACAAGGTTCTCTCATTTTCCGGAAGCCCACCTAATTAGATCAAAGATACTTGACATTAGTCTGGTTCTGTCTCTCTCCAATGTATCCCTCTAACTTGTAACCAACCTTTGCTGTAAGTTATGTTCATTTTGGCCAAGATTGAGCAAGTGATGTGGAAGTCCGCGTCAATATCAGGCTTTGTTGGCGAGTTACGAAAGTTAATTCTCGTGTAATGACGATCTGCCTCTTTCGAAAGGTTGAATGTGAACTGATAGTCAATTTGCAAGTCATCTAGAGATGATAAGTAAAAACAATTATAACTCGTTCAACTTTACTTCCAGGAGGACTAGTAACAAGGCATTGCATTACAAAAGCATGATCCGTTGATTGGATTTCCAGCGTAGTTGCTCTGCGTGTCACAACGTCCACAATCCTCTCCAGTAACCCCTTTTGTAGTGCAAAAACACCTTCCTGTTTCTGGATGACAATTATCAGCTTGTCCGTTGCATTCACATGCTAGCAAGAAAAAAAGGATCTTAAATAATATCTTTCAGATGAGGTTCTCTGTAGTGCTAGATTCATGCGCATCTGTCTTACGTTTGCATTGGCCCCCATTTAGTGCATTTCCATAAAATCCTGCACTACACCGCTCGCAGTGACTTCCCTCTGTGTTACCCTCACATCTTTGACACTTATTATTGTCGTCACACGAGCTGTGACCATTACACTGACACTCTGAATCATGAAGGAAAAAGATTAGAATACTACTCATGGCTCATGGGAGTTACAGAAAACGGCTCCAGCAACTTTGCTTACCTGGACAATCTGTGAAATGCCATTTATTGGAAGGGCACAACGTCCAGTTCACACTTGCGGCTGTGGAATTCACTAATAGTGGCCCTCGACTAGCTCCATCCATACACTTCCCCAGACCTTTCCCCGACCCATCATCGCACCATCCACATGATGGTAAAGACAGGCATGTGTCACACGTTGCTACCTCATCGCAAACTGGAACATCCGCAAAACGAAAAATTGAATTCATGGCAAATTTATTGCACAAAGTAATCCAACAAATTTACTGGCCTATTTCCAGTCTTACCAGATGTGGCAACAGAGTGTGGATCCTTATTGTAGCACAATTTGGTGTCCTCGGTCCAACTCATACACTGTCCGAATGGAAATGATATAAAGTACGCATTTTTGTCCACGCAAGTGTTTAACGTATTGCACCAAATGCATCTGTTTGCTGTGCAATTCGTGCAGGATGAGTAGTCTGTACAGCTATGGTCACAAGTTGTGACATGGTCTATGTCAGAAATCCTATCCGTGCCGTTCGCAAGAAGACCTATGGACAAAGGAAACGCTCAAAGATGGTACGCCAAGCTTTCAAATGAGTACTCAAACTTACGAGGAGATGCATCCTGTTTCATACATTTCTTTCCCCAGTGGCAACTTGGTTCTGTTATGCATAAACTACAAGTATGCAGCCATCCTCCACATTCCGCTGGGCATTCTTCCGATCCTGTTGCCTATTCAAATACAGCAAAACGATTTATATCAAAGGAACAGTGGTGATACAATAGACGAAGAATGAGTAAAACTTATACGCAACTTACGTTATGTCGGGGATCCACACATTGCTGATAATGACATTTGTCGCCACACCAGACACATCCGTATTTGTTGTTGACACATGACGAGCAACTGCCAAACTGTGTACACGTCCCCTTCCCATCTGACTTAGTATTCTGACATGTATCCGGAGAATAATTGATTTTGTCTTTGTCCAGCTCTTTTTGTTTCTCCTTGTCCTTCGTCCCATGATAATCCTCACAGGATTTTTGGGACTTGTTCCAGACGCATTTGGTTCCCATTCCTAAACTATTCTGACAGTCTTTCTGTTCCGAAAAGCTTCCACATGCAGGAGGCTTGTAGCGAATAACGTCACTCTGGACTAGTCCGTTAAAACCCCCGTACAAGTATATCGATTCGTTGTAAATCACCGAAGACAATCCGTACCGTGCTATGTCGGCCGGTATGGGGACATTTGGAACCATTGACGACCACAAATCACATTTAATATCGTACAATAAAACTTCGTCTGAAAAACACTTGGAACCTAGACTGTACGCTGTGTCGTTGTGAGCACAACCACCAAATACATACAAAAGTCCTTTGTAGATAATGGAAGAGTGGAGAAACCTTCCCCCAGGCGACGACTCTAACATTTTCCTGATCAACCAAAACATGATACAATCAAGAATTAAGCATATTGTTCACCTACGTACATACCTTTGTAACATATTAAATCATATTTCAAAATTACCAAGTTCGAGAAAACGGATCATAGCTGAACATTTTTTCAGACAAAGGGACAGAATCATATTCATATCTATATCCGCCGTACACGTAAATCTTTTGGGTGGAGGGATCCCAGTTGCTGGTATGCCCATAACTGCCACCAACCGGATATCCTTTAGTAGAATATATGTGCCACGTTCCACTAACTGCGTCCAACAGAGAAGCAAGCAAGAAAATACACATCCAACATCTCACAGAAGAAATTACTTATGACTAAATGCAAATTCGACGATTGTTTTACCAAAATGAAATTCTTGGACGACGTTGATGAACCCATAGCGTGGGGAATGGCCGGAGAGCACAACCATTTTGCTGTGCCGATTTTTACCACTTTTCTCGCTAATCACTACAGCAGAGTGGCCAGAGAGTTCTAATGGTCCACAGCGCATTCTTTTTTTGCACTGTCCAGTGCGTGTTGCAACCTCACTCCATGTTTTAGACGAAAAATCAAACGCCCATACTTCGTTAGATATGTGTCTATTACCAAATTTCCCGTCGTATACACCACCATATAAATATACTTTATTCTGTAGACAATCAACAACACCAAATCAGTTTTTATTTCGCATTTTGACATGAATTATCACTAATATAAGATTTCTTACCTCAAAGTAAACGCAAGTGTGCCCATATAAAGCTGGAGGACTAGATTTTTCTTTCTGTACGGTTTCCCATGTATTCGCTGTCAAGTGATTGGGTAAGGATAGGCATGAATGAATCGTTTTTAAGAAAAACCACAAAATTCCTGATAGAAAATTTAAGTTTCTAAATACGTACCTTTGAAGTCGTATTTTTGTAGAACGGCATCTTGAGGCTCTAGATTTAGCCTGCTGCCTCCAAAAACCCACAAGTTATCATTGACGAGGACCGAGCAATGCGATGCACTTCCCACGGGAGGCTCCTGAGCAGGTTCGACAACCTCCCAGAACCCCTTTTTCTCGATTTGACTACAATCGTTTCCTACAAAATCACCGATAATCCAAAAAATTAGCCAAAGGCGCATCATGCATGGCTGTGTAGATACAACTCAGCTACCTACTCTCGTTTACTCACATCAACACTCACAACATTTAAATTATTTTACTATGCAAAAGTCGTTGATACAAATAGTTAAAACTGCATAAAATATACTGCTCATCTTTTGACTAACGACTTTGACCTTGTAACACTTTTCTCAACCACACGACATGACTACATCTATCCCAGCTCGTTAAGTCGGTCTTACCTCTGAATCCGTCGATACAGTCGCACTTGTGTTTTTCCATGTTACACGTGCCCTGATTTGTATCATTGGTGCAGTTGTTTGGACACTTTTGAATCTCACAAGCATTTCCTTTGTAGTTTGCATTACAAGTGCAGATCCCGTCGATACAGACTCCATTTCCTGAGCAAGTCAAATCCGATCGCAGACTTGGGCAAGAGTTCATTCTAGAGTACCACAAAAAACATGCCCATCAATTCATAAGCAAATTAGACGCTTATTAATTCTCATTGTCACCCTACCTGTACGTTATATTGAATCCGGTGAGGTTGTATACGACATCGGTATAGAAATGAAGAAAGGCGAACCCTGACTTAGCAACAACTTCAGGTAAACGAAGTACTGAATAATTCTTTTGGACCAGAAAACCACTGAACAAAAAATAATCAGACGCATAGTTATCAACAACAACGTTACGTCATACTCTTTTTTTAATGTTTTCAAACGTGACATGCTCACCTAAAGACTCCCAGCAGAGGGGCATGAGCATTGTCACCGTCATAGATGTAGAGATGATCCCAGCCGCACTCTGTCGCAAACTCTTCAATGTGAATGATGATGGGGGTGGGTGAGGTTGACTCTGTGGCTGGTGACTCTATCAACCAGGAACACTTCATGTTATTTGTGTAGTTTCCGGGTCCTTCACTGATCCACCCACTGTTTCCTTGTACTCTGCAAGTTTAAAATAATTTACAACTTGATTACTTCTCACTCGAACAGATTTTGATATCACAAATTTACAGCAAAACAAATTTAATTGAGCTCACCTAACTTTACCATAACAGTATTGACAGCTAGGGCCATACCACCCCTTTCTACAGACACACGATCCATTTACGCAGTTACCGTTGACACAATTTGACACGACTGGAGTTGTGCTAGTATTGTTGGTGTCGTTCCGATTTACTACTCCACATTCTAAACTACTTGCTACCTCAAACTTGAGGAGTATCCCGATCCATAGCAAATTATAAAGTACGCTTATAAAAGTTACCCTAGTCTGCCTGCACAGATACTCTGTTTTAACTGTCATCATAAAACAAGATGTAGTATTGCGTCGATACTTTGACACGAATGAAATGGACACTTTTCCAGGCCAAGTTTTGTGAAGATGAGCACCAATCCTAAACTGAATCGCTTGGGTTTTTTGTGGTTACGCAACAAAGCATACAAGGTCTCTCAATCCGGGGACCGGGTACTATATGAGACAACCACTGATACTCGTGGACGAGTCGGGAGTGACCAAACAAAGTAAACACACTACCACAGACTTCCGTTAGAGTAAGTAAATGATCTTTGTGCATGTAAAGTTTAAGACAACAACTCCGAATTCTTTATTCTCACTCTATCAATTGGTCTGTCAATTCGACAGACCACTATTCTCACAAATGCGGAAATCCTCGTTTTTGATGGAACTCAGTTTAACATGGTCTATTCCCATTGTTCTCTTGACTAGATGGGGTCAAGTTCAATAAAGTAGCGGTCACACAAACAATTATACTTCATTTGAACCTGCTCTCATCCAACTAAAATACACCAAAGAAACATACACTATCATGTATTCACAACTTTCTTTTCGCGAAAGCGTTCGAGACGATGACGTGAGCTGGAGTATTCTCCTATATTTCAGTCATTCCAGCAAGAGCTTATTTGCCACGGTATGAGCCACTGTGCAAAAAATTGTATGCCAGTGAAAAGAAGAGTTGGCACATGGTTCAACATGGAATGGAACTGTTCAACTAACCGACTTTCCCAACACTGACCTAAAAAATATTTGTGGGCAGCCTTGTGCTGTCGAACCGTTTCATTTTAAAGTAAATTTACTAACTAATGCCAAGGACTTATTTATGTTTACCATGTATGTATTTCCAAAGGCTTAACTGTCAAAGGCAAAGGTAAATGCTTAATGTATATATTTTTATGCAAACGCCAGCTTTTCGCAACTTTGTAGCAATGTTAATCTGTTTTCTGGATTATCAAAATAAACAAAGCACTCTCCAAGATGGGAAACAGGAATGTGTTCTCAGCCTGACAGTAGAAAAGAGGCATTCCTAAGAGCATAATAAAGTTTAAAAAGAAGATTCATTAGCTACAACTTTCTCGTGTTATTTGGTAACGCGCTATGGAACACAGTATAGATGGATACCACTCCTCAACAGGGATAATGATGAAGTCTTTAGTCCCATTATATTATAATCATTACGGTTATACTTCCAAACTCTTGGAATTACAGGAATTGATGACGATGGAATTGCATACTAGAGCACAAGGAGCTTCCATCATTGGAGGATGTACTGTCATACAGACAAGAGAAAATGGAATTGAGGCACTTGTAGCATATAGGTCCCTTTGACATTTGAAACAAATACATGGACTTAATCTGGCTACTGACGCCAAGAATTGACTATACCGATTCCGAATGAGAAGAGAGTTAGACTACTTTACATGAAAAATTTCAAATTTATTTCCATGTGCATAAATTTACACAGGTGATAGTGGGTGGTTTAATTTGCTATTGTGGCATAGAAACAAGATGAAAGTTGATCCATCGTTTGTCCGAAAGGGGAGAAGTTATGAGCAAAACCACTGCAACAACAAATTGGTAGACTTAAAAATATACGCTCTCCTACATGAATTATTTTATGACGAACAAGGCCAGACTGAAGATTTCGTATTGTTTCCAATTTAAACGATCATTTCAAGAACGGTATAACAAATAACCATAATGTTTTAACGTGATACAGTTTAAATGCTAGGAGGTAACTGGGCAAAATATGTTTTTATCGAGTAGTTCAGTTGAATAGAAGATCTTTGTAAAAGTTGAGAAGGTAGCAATTTGAAACTCGGCAGTTGGTTGTTGTTCTCACCACTGTTTTCCGGTCCGCTCTCTCAAAATTGGCTTTGACAATTTCGTAATAGCGTCCATCTCTAAAAGTTCAGTTTAATAATTAAAAACGCATGTTTTGCTGAATCCTAAAAGTTATTGTCCTCATGAATGTTCGTAAAGCTCACGTCAGAACCAAGCAGCTCAGTTTCAGACATTTAACTCGAATGATATCAATAGCCTTTTGTCCTTTGTCGGAGAATCTAAGAGCCTCTGGATCCCATCGTAGTTCGAGCCTCTCTAAACAATTTGCAGTGTTATTGGCAATAGCGTCCATTAGCTGATCAACATGAATTTTGGTGGAGAGACGGTCCGTAGTACCCATCACAAGAATCCTTCGAGAAAGTGCAAAAAATTATCATATTTGAATAGTAATGAAATGGAGAAACGCGTTAACGGTACGCTACCCACCGAGCATTCTTTAAAACGGGGAGGACTGAAATCCAGAGCTGATCGGTGATGTGTGGCATTCCAGCGAGGCACAGACCACGGAGCTGTGCCCCATGCTTCATTATGAATTTATAAAGGGCTTCCTCGGACAAATTATCTGATGCATCAAGATCCAGTGCGACCAAATGTTTTGCGTTTCCTCTTTCCGAAAATGCACGCAACACCTTGTCAAACAAGAAAAAAGCTCGTTACATGCTGGACTTCAAAAACATACTTAAATGTAACACGAACTGCGTCGTTGAAGCCGTCTTGCTGTCCAGCCGAGAGCCAGCGGAGTGCAGGCACGCGAACGAGCAGATCCATGAGACATTCGGTGGTCAAGTCGGTGGCAGTTATGTCCAGTTCTTGCAGTTGTGTTTTCTCCCATTCAACAGCTTGTACATGCTCGCTCATCAGATCTATTGACCAAAATTTTCCCTTGTAATGATTTGTATTATTCGACGAGTTCAAGTTATATCGTTCAGTTACTAGTTTGGTTCATAAGAAGTGTTTTCAATTTCCTGCATCTATTAAATAGTGAGCTCAGGGATGTTCCTGTCACCTTGGCACAGTAATTTACTGCTAAGCACTCCAACTGGCAAAGAAAAACAAGCTATAGAATTCACTTCCACGACTTGCAGAAGCGTACAATTCTAGAACAGTTGGTTTGTCACCTGAATACAGTTGGAGCTAAATGCCTCGATGTGACTGTCGTCTACGAAATTGATGCCGTACAAGTTGACAACTCTTAGATTTGGAGTGGCTGCTTTCAGCTTATGAATGTTAATTACTTCATAGATTTCTTCCTCCTCTTCTTCCACTTTCTCGTACGTACCTATGACATTTGTAAAACATAATTTTCGAGGTAAAATAGTCGATTTTCCGTCGCAGACTCCCCGAATAAGAATTTACCAACAAGGTGGAGTACTTCTATTCCATTAATGAAGTTGTAAATTTTTCGCATGAAACCTTCCATGAAGATTACTTCCGACAGGCAGATGCACATGTAGCGTAATTTAGTTGGAAATGCCTATATAAAGGTGAGTTTCTGAAAAACATTTTGCAGTAATATTAACTTTAAATAATGTTGAATTGGGCGTACCTGCATGTCATTGAAATCATGTAGCTGCATAGCGGTAGAGAAATCCAACAAAATGTGAGTTAGGTTGGGACACTTCCCAGCAAGTTCATGGAGAACAGTGTGTGTAATAAGCTCCATAGGTAGCTCTAGGTATCTCAAAGTTTGGCTGAATCTATGACTGCGTGGCAAGACCATTTTAACATATGAATTTATGTATTACTCTACCATTAAACCTATGAATATTTTATCTTCAAGATGACCATATACCTTATCAAATGTAGTAAAGTTTCCAAACTGGTGACATGAAGGCCTGAGATTTCTGGCCGGAGGGATACAAAACTCCATAGGCGAGTATCGTATGCAATCGTCCTCCATTTTTTGCAGGTTCTCGCTAGGCGGCAGATTTCCCGATGTGGCAGGTAGGAAAATATTTGAAGTAATACTTTATCGGGCAGCTTGTCAATTGTCTGGAACGCATTGAAGCTAAAAATTTACCCCCATTCTTATACAGATTCATTGCTCCATTGCGTGTTCATTGTTCAATATAGTTCCTCGAGTCGATTCTATCTGGTCATCCCTACATTTTTCTTATTTTAATTTTAAGTGAAGGCTAAATAAACTATGCCCTGGAAATATCATCAATAGGAAAGTATTGCAGGGTTTTGTTTTCACTCCCGGAGATTACTGTATACGTAGTTAGGAAATGGTAAAAATAATATTGAAGGGTTTTGTATACAAACCTACATGTATGTATTTATGTATACACAAACGATACAAATAAATAAAAATACGTATAAACAATCACACGATATGACTAATACTGTCATTTTTTGTGTGGATAAAATTTCTATTGATGTACGTAATTTCTTCTAATTTTTCCACAAACATTGTCCAGAGAAAAAAAAAACCGTTGAGAAAACCGGAAAAAATCCAAACCGCTTTATGCTAAAGGGATTTTCTAAATTATACTGCTATATCTATAATATATCTGAGCAGACGTATCTTTTCCACTAACATTTTTTGACTGCAGATTTGAGTGGTTCTGTTCATGCAACAGGTAGTGGTTTGGAATGGAAGCTATTCGGAATTTCTCACCTATATTTCACAATTCTTAAGGGATGGGAAATACTATAATAGCCGAAGGAATGAAGTGAAGTATTTTAAATTTCAGGGGTACAATATGAAGGTTATCAAAAGAATCAAAGGTTTAAAACATTACTGTTGCTACAGGTAATTTACCGTCCGAAAGCGTGGTGTGTCGGTTTGTGCAAATTGTGCAATTTCTTGGACTTGAGCTATTTGGCCCCAGACCTGAACAGTGAAAAGTCAACATTCATAAACCAAAATTTATCTATTTTTTGCTATTCTTCTAAACGTGCACTATGGTGTTAGACTCGTGGCAATCAATAGTGCAATCAAATATTACTAATAGCAATAGCAATGAGCAAAAAAACCATTTCATGTTAACAATAAACTACAAAGTTACGGAAAACAGCACACTACTTGTAATATAATGGTAAAAATTTGGTCGAAATATAGCAACCAAAGTAAGATGAAATATTAATTCTGTAAAAGTCAAGTACCAGATAACGCCAATTAAAAAAGTATACATTTAAACAGTCAGACTTTGATAATGGTATTTGTACGGTGCATAAGCATTTTTATACGTAGAATATTATTTTTAAAGCTGACATTCGTTAAACTTACGTCGGTCCCAAGGTCCATTTTGACGGAAAGAAATACCTAAACACAGATGCCACTAGGAACTCTAATAGAAAATACTAAAATACTAGCAATTAAATTTTGTGGTGCAATTCTTGAATGGGAAGAAAACTGCCATATGAAAATAATATGTTGAATAAAACTGTCCCTCAAACTTTTGTGAGGGACAAGTTTGAGAGGCCCAAAAAATGTACAATAGATCACAAAATAGAAGGGGAAATTGGTTTAGCGAACTCAAAAAAATATATATGCAACACCAATACAAACTAAGTTAAGTATTTGCAGAGGCAACTCATTTCTAGTATAGGCTTTTTTATCTATTATAAAAAATGGTAAGTACGGTTTAGCAGATATTAGCATACTGTTCGGATCGGAAGTGAAAAAATACTTGGCTTTCTATAAATAGTTTGAACGCTTCCTTGGGATAATTCCTAACTCGCTGAACCTAAAAGTAACATTGGAACTCATTTCATGCATCTAAAGAAACTCATACAACCAAGATTCGGAGGAAAAGAATTAGCAGACAGATACAAATTGCAAAATACTGGCATAAAAAACGTGACAATGCTTTCAAGATTAGGGATTTCATTCACTTTTCATCAAAAGTTCGTAATGAAACAATGAGCAAGTACTCCTAAGGATTTAGGGAAAATACTTATTCTATATCTAATAGAGGTTTATCCAAAATTGCCATTGTTCAAATGATGCATTATTAGCAATGCGTCTGCTGTTCGGACATTTTCATGAATGAAGTCGGTGTTGAGCTCCTGTCCAATCAAACCTCATCTGTTTTAGTTGGAAAGGTTGGAAATGTTTTAGATTCATTTTATATTTTTCATTAAAAGCAATGTGCATTTACGAATTTATATTTAAACATAGGTCTTTCGGTACATATCTTGTGCTGACTTTTTACCTTGCAAATTATATGTTTTTCTAGCAGCACTTTCCTATTCATTAAAACTGCTAGACGCTGATGTTGATGATCTTTTGAATGGGCTTTTGGTTTGGAGGCATGGGAAAATGGCAGACTGTTCACTGTTAGGGAAACTGTAATTGCTGCGGTACTTATGTAACCAATACAACAGGACATTCGAACTGAAGGTCCGAGGTCGTGGGTCGATATGCAAATATGTAACTTGAACCGACCCTCAACAGAAACAACCGTTGAGCCAAATACAGTTGCATAACTACCCAACGTAGTAATAAACATAAGTTCCTCCGTTTTTTCTGCGGAGTCTAAGTAAATAATAAAATGCAACGACTTGCTGTTGCTACCATGTAAAAAAATGAATTAAACTGCTATATGTTATTAAATACATGAGAAATGTAAATCGAACCCCCCACCCCACAAATTTTCACTGAGTCTACTGGTGTCAAAATAACCTAATGACCTCTACGTATATCCCTCCCGGAACAGTCTTCAAAGATATTGAAATAAGCCTTGTAATGTATTATGCTTTGGTAGTCGTAAAACATTCTTCCGTGTGCTGCTTCCAAGTAATCAGGCTACACCAATTATGTATACATCTGCTAATGACTCGTAGAAGCTCTGTCATACATAATATTGTGTAATGCTGCAAGCACTAAAGATTCTGTTTCCCTTTGGTTTGCTAATTCCTTATGCGAATCGGAAGTACTGTTCGCAGTATCGATTTGATGCTTGCAAATCGTACAAGCCCCCAGATTATTGGTCATTCAATTATTGTATCCTGCTTCAATGTTGGGGTATCCTTCCCTAAGTGATATATTATCTTGAAATGAGCAAATGATTAGATGGACTATCTCTCTAGATTAGAATGTTTTAAAATACTACGTGAATTTAAAAAATAAGCGTTGGTAAGATGTTAATACTTCTTTGCTTCTCTTAAGTCCCTTGGCAGAATAACCTCACAAGTCATTTCCTTTTCAACTGGGAGATTAAGTGAGCATACGCATTGGTCATAGAAGCGTAAAAAGTGAAATTTCGCAAGCTTTTTGCATCTCGCTTGATGTCGTACGTGCGAAAACGACCAATTATTGAATGGCTGATTGTGCGTTGAACAAGGTAATGCAGAAACTGCACATTTGAAAATCGCTAAATGTATTTGCATTGCACAATAGCGAATGTATTTTGGGCATCATTTTAACCAGGCTTGAGCAATTGCAATAAAAACAAGTACTAGGTGAAGTGTAACAACCACCGTTGCTTAAAACAGTCCTCAACAACAAATCTACCCGCAGTGCTTTCCCCATCGCAGCACAGTTAGACGACGACATTTTGAAAGCGCGATGCATTCTTTTGTCTGTCGAACCTTAATGGTGAATGGGCTACTTTTATTCTAAATGCATGCACGTAAAATGATAGAGATTGCAAATTTACCAAGTCAGTATCTCGGTCTAGATTTTTTGGTTGCTATATAGCTTTTGTGTCTTTGTCTTGCACGGTTAGTATGACAGGCTACATGAAACGATGTACTCTTTCAAAAGCTGTAAACGCTGTCCCGAATAAACGGTAAATGATGTAAAAATATACGGCACTTGTTCTGATACTATAGCTGATATCACTGTCGTAGCTCAGTAGTATTCAATGGTTTGGTCCAATATTGGGGAGAGATGAGCCAGAGGAATGCTACAAAAGTCATTAGACAAAGTGCAACAGTACAAGGTAGCGTTCGAAGATTTCATGTTTGAAGCTAATATATCGAATTGAATGTTAATTTTGACAAAAGCGGAAAGGTACGGTTGACACCAAAGCCTCTTTTTCTATTTGCAAATTAAAAATGCAAAATATTGTAACAAATAGCTTAGATTTGTCTGTAACAGTTCCAGAATAACTGTACCAGATACATTTTAACGTTTGGATTCATTGCTGTTTTTGGTACTTTTACTGCATAGAATGTTTTGCAACTATAAAAAACATTGGGATAACTTCCTTCAGCATCAAGTACAGAAAATTCGACGTCGTACTTCTGACGTTAATTTGATCAAAATGTGGCTCCTTGAACAACCCATAGCAAAATATTTTTTTCGAAACTTCATGCAAAACCTTGTAAAGACTAAAATAATGGAGTATGAGTAAGTAGTTTGAAAGACTACCTTGTGAACCTTCCTTGCAAAAAGGTAATAAAATCTCTACAGGATCATTACAATGCTAACTTTAAAATACACTTGAGTGGTATGCATACCCACATTCATTTCAAAATTACAAAGTTTACACATCATCCCATGCAAAATTTGCTAAACGATGATAAGCTCACTGTGTAGTCGTACAACAATCTATTTGCCATGCTATTATTCATCAGAAAAATGAATGTATTACACTTTCAGGAAGATTCAAGAAAAAAAGATATGTTGACTTAAAAGCTGTAAAAAAGCAGTAAGTCGAGTGTTTCAGATGTTGATTTCAGTATGTGGACGTGTGAAGAACCTTCTCTACAGCGTATGGTTTTTGAGGAAGCCTCCCGTTCATCTTCTCTACAAAAAAATACTGCATGCATTTTCGTATAAACAAAGTCTTACGTGCTTGCTTGAATGAAAGACAAGTTTCGAAAAAAAATATCTGTAGTAGTCGTACTGATGGCAATACAAAATCACATTGACTCTTTATAATATTATGACGTATGGTAAAAAAGCATACAACAGCAAAATCTGCTGAGAAATATTAGTATAAGGTGGCTTTCCTCTTGTAGTCATTCTCACATTGTACAACTAGGGCTGATAAGGTCCACACACACACACACATATGAACGGTGAAATACGACAAAGTGTTTTTTTTATATTCTTGAGTAGCTTGAGATCATTAAAAAATATTTTGTGTTGTGTTTGTGGAAATCCAACACCAAGAGGAAGTCGTGGGTTATCACACAGAGTGAGATGCTGTAAAAGTGTAACTCGGGCAAACCAAAGGGATTTGTTTTTTTCGTGTACAAAGCAAAACATAGTGACAAAGGAAGACATAGACATCCACATGGCCACACTTTTTTTGTGCATTGTTTTTCCTCTCAAGATTTACGGTCTCATGAAACATATTGCTAAAAAATCGCCTTTAAAAACGAACTGAGAGTTGCAAGTAAGCCTCGGAATGAACCTGTGCAATCCATATGAAACAAAAGTATACGTATCCGTGGAACATTTACTCAGGTCATGACGTTACATGATGCTCATGTAAACCACAGAAGTGTCAGGCAATGAAAGACGCAAGTTGGAATAACAGGTGAATGCTTTTGTGGACAATTGTACTTAATAACTTGAATACAATGTACACTTTTTCAATCTCTCGATGATAAGCTAATCGGATATACGTGCAGTTGAATTTTTTTTTGTTCGAGTGCTTTATGTTCTATTCTGTGTGTAATTGAACTTTTATTGTATGTGAATTATATCAGAAACGTATTCATTCACACAGTTTTTTACATATTTATTTTCCGTCATTCCAAACAAATTTTCTCTACAAGAGCTCACATACACGCTCCGTGTCAAATGTTCCTTTGTGTATCCCTACACACGAGAAAATACCGTGTTCCAAGACAAAATTTTTTTCCCGTCGTGACAAAATGTGAAGTGCTTCGTCCACACCTTTTTTAATCTTGCTCCATTTTATCTCGGATTTTACCTACAAACTAGAAAGTGGTTGTATAAACAAGTGGTCTGTCATGTTACCTGAGTCTTGCACACTTTACATGTTGCTAAATCAATTTTCGTTACTCTGTCGAGTTCAAAGTTACAGCTATCATTGACTTTTTATTTTATCATTGTTAAAACAACAGCCTCCGCTGTCAATCCAAAATCATTCCATTAAAACGTTGTTCCGCAAAAAATATTAAAAAATAAAAAATATCACACACCGGCTTCTGGACATGGATAAAAAGAGAGAACATGATCAACTCCACAACGTAAACTTGTCAAGATAGCTTAACTGAAGAGGGAACGAAAAGCCTAACATTATTTGAATTGCCTTTGAAAGAGTGTCAAATATTTTTATTTGGTCGCCCACACAAAGTGATCGCTTGCAACTAGACTTGAAATGTGAAACTGTCGTGTGGTGGTATACCATGACTACACGAGTGCAACAAAGAGAAAAGGCTTGTTCATCCAGCGACACCAGTACAGTCTCACTTGTTTCGTGACAACGCGGACAACGGTCCTAATGGCTGGAAACTCTGATAGCACGTGAGCTATGAAAGTAAGAGTTTTATCATGTTGGCGTACATTCATCAAGTAAGATAATAAAAGCAGAGCAGTTTTTTGAGTCACTGACTAGTGAACTGTGACAATTAGACTATGGGGTGAAGTAGACTGTGAAAATAAAGGATTTAGCTGTGTTTTTGAAAAAAAGAGTGGAGTGGAGCCGATTCTGATTAGTAGTCGTTTGCAGTTTAATTGCTGATTCTTTGGGAATAGTATAATGGGAGTAATAAAGACAGTGTTGCCGTTACAAAATGACCAACTCGTCAGATAAACCGAATTAGCAGATGATTCTAGCAGCTGTGAGCGGAAACAGGTGACAACTGGGTGAAACAAGTAAAGATTTAATTGGAGTACCAAAAGAGAGTCACAATTTATCTGCGGATATTCGGACACAATGGGGCATTACTTGGATAATGAGGGGTACTCAAACTACACCAGTTACTACTGGCCCGCGTTTCTCAACAACTCGGCCAATTTGACCGGTGCGTACGATGAGTTTGTGAGTGACGTTGTTGAAGCCTTATCACAACAGGACTATCAGAAATGGGTGTTTTCGATTACTGGGTGTCTCCTTGTTGGACTCAGTGGAGTTTTCCCCTTGTTGATCTTCCCCAAGAGTGGCCTAGCGCAAACTGCTGGGTCCTCCAATAGTCCTGATGGAGGGGGTAAGTGGTTAAAAAATTCTGGATACTTTTTCGTGTGCTCTTTTTTAGCTGAAAATTGACCTTGACATCAAGTCGATAATTGCTGCCAGTCTCATGAACCATCATCTATCACCAGTTTCATACATGTTCCCAGTTTAAAAAGTATTTTTGAAATAAAAAAATAGCCATGTGAAAATTTGTCTCTCATCATAAAGTTGACCATTTGTGGGAGTGAATTACAATTCCTGATCTGATTACAAGAGACGAGTCAAGTACTGAGATCTGCTGGGAGCAGATGTGTCTCTGTGGAGTGTTGTAAAATACTCAACATAATTACGTATATGTATATGTATTATGCATTAAATAATTTTTGTTAGCATGTTTGTGGGAATTGTGTGCTTCTTGATAATCAGAAACGGGTTAATCAGTTGCGTAGACACAAAGCTCATTCATTTTGATTATGGCTCAACAAAACCCGCAGGCATTTATTATTAAACCCTGTCATGCCTTGTCGCTATGGCTGCTCCTGTGTAGAACTTTAGAACGTATAAAGTTTTAAAACTGAAACTAATCAAGTAGCATTACCACACTCGAAAGACGATGTGGTATTTAAACTTGTCAAACTGATCTGAGAAGAAAAGGAAAAAACAAAATCCAGCGTCTAGTTATGGTTGAAAAGCTCGTTAGTTACGTTCGGAAACTGTCAAACAAATTTGTGCAACTCAATACTAAAATGAATATTATAGGCAATAGTTCCAATGACGATAGTGTCGACATACAAATAACATAGGTATTATTATCGCAGATCCACAAACACACAATGTTATATGTCAGTAGAAGCAGTATCGCTTACAGAAAACACAGTTTTTCAGATTATATGCGACTAAAGAAACTCCAATACTTGAGAGATAACGACAAGCTATCATTATGCATATGAGTTATCATTTTTATTAGCCCTTACACTTAGTATTGAGTACTGCTCCGCTGGACAAGAAAAATGGAGCCATTATGTCTTCAATAAAGGAAATGGATCGGTTTTTAAAAGCCTTACAAAATAATTGATTTAGTTCCGTGGATAATAATCAAGAGAGTATGGCTTATTTGAGGACGGATATTTTCCATGAGTACAAAATTCCGCGTTTGTACAGACTCGTTTGTATTTGTCTGTCCGTGGCGAGAAGCACGTCAATAGGATTTACTTTGACGGAGCTGTTGAAAGGATGTAATTCATATTAATTAAAGTGTAATTTAGCTTATTTAACATTAAGATATGTGTTTTTGTATGAGGTCATGGCTCCCTCTCAAAACGTTTATGGTGTGTCCGATTTCCAAGGATTCGGTTCTTTCTACTCAACCCATGTTTACACAGCAGTTTTTTTGTGTTTCCTCCTTAATATATTCGCACACAATCAGAATCAGCCGATTTTCAAGTATCAGAAAAATTTATGTTTCACAACAACAGCACCATATTTCGTTTCCTGTTAATGACGAAACGATTAAAAACAAGCCATATATGAGTCAAACTGTAGTCCCTAAATAACTATGAGAACATAAGCGTATAAAAACACGTCTTATGATTCAGCAAGATTTTTCCACATATTTTTTTACGACTTTCTGCTTTTGTATTAATTATCAATGGTTGTCTTACTGCGCTGCTTCTAGTCGACTTTAAATTATCAAGATGACTTTTGATCCCAGCATAATCACTGTTTTCGTTTTGCGACAAACCGTAGTTTGTTGCAATGCATTTTTTACTGTTGTTTGCATTTAGTTCTTACAGCTGCTCTGTTTTCATATAATTTTTCCCCTTTGCCATTAAAAAGATAGAACTGCGCCTTGTTGGTAGATAATCACAGACGTAACCAGCTCGGTTTACATCAGCATTAAAACAAAAAAAAAAACTTCTGTTTTGTCAACTTGGCTAAAATAAATCAATAATCTTAACAACACATACTCCACGTGCCGTTTAATAAACGTCGCATGGCCAATAATACTTCAGCAGGTCTTTGTTCATCCAGGAAAATTGCCAACAAGCGAGTCAACAAGAGCAAGTAGAACATGTCCTATCGTGAAGAAATACGCAGTCATGCTTTTTAAAGGACTTTCACTGTTATTACGCCAACTCTTATAACGCGTCAGTGAGAAAAGTACCGACTGTTTGCTACTGATAAGTCATGATTTTTATTTTTTAACCAATGCTGGGATATTGTGATTATGAGTAGTAGGTTAGGCAACACAATTGAGGTACTAAATCTATGCATAACGTGCTCTGCATCTTACATGCGAGTCTCTTTTAAAAAGACAAATGCAATTTAGAATGGCCAAGTTGTGTCGCTAGCTAAGACACAGATCGCTGTGCCCGTCCCATTGACCAACTTTCTACATAAAAAATGAGCGTACAATACATTTTCTTTCACAAAAAATGTGATATTAAACAGGGGTACTTGTTTGTCAACATCTTGGTTTTGATTTAAGCACCAGTGTATTTCATCTCACAGTGAGAGTAGTTATGGTTTTGACTTGTTGCATAAATAGGCATCTCATTTTTTATTGGTGATGTCCTCAACTCCGTAAAACTTCCTGCCCTTTCTGCCAATAGAAATGTGTGGAGCAAATGGATTTAAAATTGATGAAATGACCAAACAACGTGCACGTACTGACCTGACGTTTCAATTTTATTGAAATGAGTACAAATTATAGCTACATAGTTACCCTTGACAGAGTTAATTGATTTTCTCTGGAACTCTGTTGAATCATTGAACGTCGCACATGAGGCAGTCTTGGATACATGGTATTGAAAGAGATGCACTCAAATATAGTAAGAGAGCGACATGAGCATTTGAAACGGCGATATGAAGTTGTGAGTGGTATCAACTGTCCAAAAGCTTGAAGAAGCTTTTATTCGAGACATTGCAGTATCTATAATCATAACCATTAAAGTAAGATTTTCTTTGGAATGTTAATCCACATGCACTACTTCGTTAACCCTCATTCTATGTTAAGACGGCGGCTAGTCATCAAAGAGTTAATTTTACTAAAACCGCATGATTTTAAAATTATAGCGAAACAAGAGACTTTAAGAATTTTTTGAATTCTTCAGTGGCGAATTTCAGTATTTTTATTGCGCATTTGTATAAGGTAAATAGTAAATAGTATTTATTGAAAGTAAAACAATTATGGCACAGAGAATTACGAGTGTATAGTCAAGGCTTATCATAAACTGTTAGTCATTGCATATTGGGTACTTTGTTGTCCTGCAAATTGCTTGCAATATGTTTGCATTATGTAATTTACTCGGTACATGCAAACATTGCAAAGTTTTCGTGTACCGTTTTATAAGCCATAACATTTTTCACATCCACTTCCTCCCATTTACTATTGGCAAGTATATACCTACTCAAAATTATATACAAAATGTTAGCTTTTTTTTTCTCGGTCATTATTTATAATGGGTTTAAAAGAAGTAAATACATTTTCGCAAAAAAAAAAGCCTAACGTACACAAGGAAACAGTTTTTGCTGTCATAATATGCACGTAAAACAAAACATAGTTTCGCTTATCAAACACTTTGAAGCTAGAATCTTGACATACATTTAGTATTTTTGTGCGCGGTTAGTGTTCCGCTTATGGTCAGTAATTTCAAACACCTAAGTTGTCTGTCACTGATCAACATCAAGGTGACGTTTTTCATTGACTCAATAAGTTTTACTCTGGGCAGATTTGTCCATGCTTTGAAAGCTGTCTTGTCTGAATGTGCGAAACAGATATTTATCACTCGACAAACAAAGTATTTTATTTGCTAACGTACGCCAATTACGGTGTCCTCTCATGCAACTAACTAGCTGGTAATTGAAAGCAACTGAAAACAAAAGTTTGGCCTCTCAGTACGCCTTTCTCAATGTGTTAGAATAAAAGAAACCCTTTTAGCGAATGTTTGCTAATTTATAGACTGTATATCTATATTAATCTTTGTGTGTTATGATGATGAACGATTCCAATTTATAAGGGTCTCTGACGTATATGGATGAGCTATAGAGTGGCAGTACAAGATCAATTTCCATTAGAATATGACGCAGTACTGGATCATTAAAATGGAGACGACAAGAAGGCTTAGCCATTCTCCTGTTTTTTTTTACTTTGCGAGAACAGCGGCCTGGCGTTTGGGCTTATGAGATAACATGGTTGAATGAGCTTCTCTAGCAGCTGGTGGTAAAAGGAAGCGCTGGAGAAAAAGTGTCGACTAACGTCAGCCTCACTTCAAATACCGTTGTGAACACGACGTTAACTATTATCAATGCATAGCCAGCTTTAGATCTTTTTTCCAGGGTGAAATTGGATCGCATTGATCCATTCACTCCAGTTAGAGGGGCAAATGGTGTGGTACTTGACTACCTGAAAATTACTCTCTATTTACAACTGGCTTCAAAAAAATTAACTTATTGTGGTTGTCGAGATGGTGAAAAAATCCATCCAAAGGGAATTGCCCTGGGTTTTCGTGGTGAAACAGCGATTTACGAGCTCTGTTCATTGCATATAGACATACATATATACATATAGTCTGACACTCCTGCTTCCTTAATTTTTTTAACAACTCAACCAAACACGATTGAACACGGTTTTTCGTTCGTTAATCGGTGCATTGAACTTGGCGAATCCACATTGAGAAACATTGCACTGCTTCTGGATGTTAACCTATCTGACCACAGAATACAGAACTGGGAAAGAAAACAATGACTTTTCTAGCGAAACCGGTTTTCGTCAAGAATTCTGACTTTTTTTCTTCCTTAAGATTTCATCCTTTCGCTACGCAACATGGACAACAATTGGAATTGGTGCAATGACGGTTCATATATGAGGCAATGAGCGTTACAGGGTTTCAATGATTTTGTTGGGAAGATTATCATGGAATGGTTGATGAATAATTAATGAGATGTTTACATTAATTGGACTTTTGTGTATATGATATTGATAGGGGGCCAGTTTGGAGTAGGAGAAGTGCAATTACAGCGTTTGCTTCATTTCGCCGTCGGAAGCTTGCTTGGCGATGTCTTTCTCCATCTTCTCCCAGAAGCTTGGAATCATGCACGAGGTAAGACTTGTTGAAGAATTAATCTTCCAGTACTGTGTATCATGATGACATTGTTATTGTTTTCATTTTTTAACCAGAAAGCGGTGCAAGCAAACATGATAGTTTGATGATTCTCGGCTTCTGGATTCTTGTCGGACTGGTTAGCTTTGTGATTTGCGGGAAGTTGGTGAGCAACGAGGAGGAAAGCAGTAATTCAGATGACACACAGCATAATCCAAAGATCACTGACTCATCAAATAATAATGTTGCAAAGATCTCTCAAAAGCAAACTTTGGAGCATCCTCAATCAAATATTCAAGTAAGCCATTTGTTGATACATCTTGTTTGTTACAACTTTGTTATCATTGTTTTTGTTTCCAAATATGTGTTTAATAATTTCTGGTATTTGTTTACTTTGTAACAGCTTGCAGGTTATCTCAATCTCATTGCAAACGCATTCGACAACTTCACACATGGGTTGGCAGTAGCTGGCAGCTTCATTATTTCCCCAAAGATCGGCTTTCTCACGACAATCGCCATTCTCCTTCACGAAATACCTCACGAGATTGCCGACTTTGCGATTCTGCTCCGATCTGGATTCAACCCGTGGAGTGCAGCAAAAGCTCAATTGTCCACTGCAACCGTGGGTTTGGCCGGCGCTATAGTCATGCTTTCAGTGGACTGCATGAAAACAATGGGTAATAAACATAGCCATTCCGAATTCACTCCAGTTATCATGGACTACGTTTTACGAAGTAGTATTAGAACTATTATATTTATATTTACCTGATATCCCTTTTTAATTATCTTAAAGGTGACTTCACCTGGTGGATCTTACCATTCACCTCTGGTTGCTTTCTAAACATCGCCCTTACCAATCTCCTCCCTGACCTGATGAAAGAGGACAACCCAAAGGAGTCACTAAAACAACTTGCTAGTCTGCTGATAGGAATTGGCGTCATGGGAGTGATGTCTTTAGTTCACGAAGCTTAGCGTTTCGTAACTTCGAGTGGTTTACAAGACTGGCATTATTGTTCCTACACTTATTACTGAACTAAAAATAATGCAAATTCAATTGACCAAAACTTTTTTGTTCGGTTATACCCCCAACACATCATTAGCTACTGTTAGGTTTTTTTTTTTTTGATTTGTGTAATTAAACTTTGTACAGAAGTACATACCATTTTACACTATACATTAGGTTTGTTACTCTTGCTACAATTTTTTTGACATGTGCTCTTTGAGACAGCGTCAGAAATCAGGTTAAAAAAAGTGATGTGAAAACCTACAGGATTGAATCCACGACGAATATGCAAGCAAGGAACTGATGAAAAAAGGTTTGTTCTCCAAAAGGCGACGTGGATACCGAAGCACCCTATGCAAAATGAAAAATACATGTTAACTAGAAGGTTTTTTTTGTATAATTTTAAGAAAAAAAGCTCACAACATGTTGACCTGATAAAAAGAGTCAGTATAACAATATTGTTCAAGTATTTTGTGTAGATTGCGCATAAGTTAATATATTTTACAAAGGAAAACAAACAATACCAAAAATTATTTTTAAGACGCGCTCCATTCAAGAAACCTCGTGAAGGGAAAAAAAGGAATGATGAATCAGTGATTTGAAAATTTGTGATGATGAGTGTTTTCAAGTGTCAAATTTAAAGAGTTAGTACATATTTTTCATGGCAATTTCATGAAACTCATACATTTATATATTTTTAAATACCTTGCGCTACGCTTTACAACAATCTTTTGTTTTTATTTTTTTCGTTTATTTCCACTCAAATCAGCCATTAACTTTGTTAACGCAATTAACATAAATATGTGTTTAGAATCCATCAAATTTCATTTACAAAATTTTGTTTTTATATGCCTACCGCTGCTACACACGATAAGTCCTTGCTTCTAATGTTTTGGAGCACTCCCTTTGTAAAAAATACTAATAAAATCTCCACTAGTCCATCACTACGGCACAGCGGTTACAAATCAATTAAGTAAACCCTCTTTCGCAAATTTTTTCCAGGAAAGGATCAATATTTGTAAATATCATTGTTTAAATAATCCTCTCCAAGTATGTGTACCATGTAACTCAATCTATTTTAAACTTTTTCTTCGCCTCTTAGTGACAATGAGAGTCGTCAGAAACAAAAATTTTGTTGACTTTTATAAACCTAAACTCTTTTCGTTATAAAAATAAATGAAACTTCGAATTGATACTCAAATTTTCTTAATTCATTCCATGTTATCTCCAAAAAAAAGCATAATTCTGAGCGTCCCCAAGTCTAAAAATTTCCTTCTTTGGCACGCCACCAATTAAATAAGAAAGGTCGCCGTCGCCACCACGCACATTTACCCTTTTTCTGCGTGCAGACGTGCCTTTTGGTATGAAAATCGGCGTCCTGTACCCAGACACAAAACCCTATGCCAGAATTATGCTCTTTGTCTCCAAAGGCTTGCCAGGTATACAACACCCGACTATTAGCACAGCCATAATCACCACCGTCAACATGGATGCGTATTGCAATCCAAAATGAAGGCTGCTGGTTGGCTTGTAAGCCATCTTTTGCTTAGCTCTTTTTGATATAAATTTCCCTCAACATGGCACTCATCTGCGTACCTTTTTGGTGCGTGTTGTACAGGTTCCTCCGTGTTTTTACTCTGGTTATCCTACCGATAGTTTGTTTTTGTTCAGAGTCTACGACTCAGTCTAATCCATTTTTTGGTTTGCTTGCTGCCGCACGTTTACTGAAGTAAAAAAGGATTTTAATTGAGTTGAATCACTCTGATGTGAAGGCATGGTGGGGAGGTAGATAAAGAGAGTTTGTGACTGGAGATCAGATTTACCAAGTCCAACTAAGAGGTCCGTTATTTTCTTTTTTAGAAGGTGCTTTACTTAGCGACTAACAGTCAGTTGGTGACTAACTAAAGGCTCATTCCCCAACAATGCTTGGATGAAACTGCCATGATTTAGTTTGTTGTCCTGTTAATCTTAAAAAGTTTCCCCAGATTTATTTAAATAGAAGTATTTCCCTCGTTAGTCCAACAGTGATATAACAAAAATACCAAGGAAGTGGTAGTGTTTTTCTATCTGGACACGGTAGATTAGTTAGGGAAGTAGTTTTTGTGAAAGTTAATTTTGTACGTAACTAAGAAATGGGCAAGAAGAAGAGTAAGAGGAAGCCACCTCCAAAGGTTAAAGCAATTGAGCCATTGGAAACCCAATTCAACTGCCCGTTTTGTAATCATGAGAGGAGTTGTGATGTCAAAATGTAAGTAGGAATCAGTAAAATAATTTCTTTTAAAATAGTAAACTCACTTTTCATGCTTATATTCAGATTGTTTGTGAAATATGGCTAATATGTTTGTTATTTTTTCAGGGACAAAACTAGAAACACTGGCCGAATAACTTGTCGTGTTTGTATGGAGTGTTTCCAAACTCAGATTAACTATTTGTCTGAGCCGATTGATGTGTACAATGACTGGATAGACGCTTGTGAAACTGCCAATTAAAAAGTAACCAGCCATTGGTTTTTTTTTTTGGCAAATTTGAACCTTTAACAGTATCCAGTGGTGGGTGCATATTGTGTGTAAATAGTGATTTGTTTTGTCCAAGCATGTATCTCATTTAAAAACAAAAAAAAAAATATTCCACGCGACAAGTTTACCGTTACAGCTCAAATTGGTGGGAAATGCTAGTGGATGTGAACTAAAGACAATTGTTTTTTTGGTTATTTCTCTTCTTTCTTAAACCTCTTAATACTTTGTATACTTTTCCCGGAGCCTGTTTGAACAGTATCTACCTACATATAATTGGTGAGTTGATTACTACTAGGAGAGGAGAAGTTTGTTTACAAATTATTGTATCCTTTGATGTAAAGTTGTTCTTATCATTAAATTACTTAACCGTCTCTCCGTAGGATTTATCGCACCATTTTCCCAAGTTTAGCATACATACAATACACATACATTACGGAACACAACAATGGGCAAGTTCTACGAGGCATCGTCCGTGTTCCAGTACCCTTGGGATTACCTGGCTAAGGCATTCTGGAGTCGTTACCCCAATCCGTTTAGGTAGTTAGCTCAGCAAATAAACACATTAAAAATCTGGATTTGTTTGTCAAGTAAAATTAATGTTTGGAAAATATGTTTTAGTTCTCATGTTTTGTCTGAGGACACATTATTCCGGGAAATGCGAGGCAATGAGTTATACTCTAGGCGAGTTCTAACGAAAACAAATCGACTGCCTAGGTGGGGAGAAGCATTTGTCAAGTCAAGCCAGGTCACGATCGTTGAGGAGTCATACATTAACCCGGTGGACAGAACTATAACTACATACACGAGAAACGTTGGATACACTAGAATCATGGTATGTTTATCAATACTATCACTATCAATTGCGAGTTTTTTGTTTGCGTCTACACGGGAGATAAATTAAACTTGATGTATTCCAGAGCGTCATCGAGAAAGTAGTTTACTCACCGGATCCTTCTAATCCGGGCCAAACAGTTGCCGTTCGCTCGGCCTGGATTGACAGTAACATGTATGGATTCCGGCGAGCCATTGAGAGTTTTGGAGTGGAAAGATTCCGCAAAAATTGCACTCAAGCGGCCCAAGGATTCGATTTTGTTTTGAGCAGGCTCTATCCTCCGAATTCCATCACGGAAAAGTTGAGTCAGGGTGTTCAAGCCCTGTCCGTGGGTCGATTTGGTGAAGCCACCGAAAAAATGA
Source organism: Akabosia matsudoensis (assembly GCA_019593645.1). Taxonomy (NCBI): domain Eukaryota; kingdom Metazoa; phylum Arthropoda; class Collembola; order Entomobryomorpha; family Paronellidae; genus Akabosia; species Akabosia matsudoensis. Next base: position 11,388 of record VICI01000496.1, on the reverse strand, counting down.
AACAAAAGGCTCGTCGAGCTGGTGAAATGGCGAAAGGATCTATTAGCTCAGTTTATGCTGCTTCCACAGGACCTGGCTCAGACTCTTGAGTGTAAAAATTTCCTAGTTGTGTTTGAATTTTACTCGAAATTCCATTTATTTACGATGCCTTTTTTCTCGAACGATTCCATACTTGAGCAATCACAAATTTGTCAATTAAGTCAGAATAATTTCATGATGACAGCAGGAAAAAAACAAAAAAAAAAATCAAAGTAAACGACTGGCAACAAAACGACCATACTAGCGTTCATAGTTTTTTAAAAACTGGCTTAAGGTTTCATTTCCTCTTTTTGGTTTAGGGCAACCAAATCCGCAAATTTGACTGAAAAAAATAGCTAAGCAATAGATTTAGTGATCATACAACAAGATCAAGTTTCTCTTGTATCTGCATTTTTTGTATCATTTCTTATAGATATACAGACCGTGGTCTCTTTTTTTTCGAAACAAGTGTCTAGAACTGAAATTGAACTAAAAATTTAATCTGAATGTGTTCCTGTTTTGTTGTGTAATGAATGTAAAACTTGAATTAAACGTCTTACTCTGTAGCTCAGTATTTAATTTCTGTTCTAAGCTGCAGCATAGTAATTATATACTAAAGCATCATATATAGCAAAAAGAAAATAATAATCATGTTTCAAATTTTTTCGTGTAATTGAAAGCATTTATCCTTCATTTTAGTCGTTCTGTAAAAAGTATTTTTCGCATTACTTGGATGTAGTGAACATGAATTGTGTAAATGACATTGATGATAATGATTTTTTCAATAAATCAAATATTTGTTGAACTTTCATGAAAATAGCGTTGATTCATGTCTTCACTCATGCTTTATTTATAATTTATATTTTTTCTAGCGGATGTATTCATTGCGAACCATAGCAGCTACTCTGATATTTCTGGTTTTTTGTTTCGTGAAGAGGTCGTTTTTATCTTGGATTTTGGTTTAAAATCTTTTGACGAGATCGTCTGTACAGTATTTTAATTCTTATAAATTTGCGATGTCGTAAATTCTATATTGTTTATTTTAACGTAGAAAAGACTAGTGCAAAGTTTCATATAAACCTATAACCAGTTTCATAAAATATGTTTTCAGTAGTCGATTCCCTTGGTAGAGTGATTACATGAGAAAAGAAGTTACAAAACATGATGCTAATATTTTAGCGACAACTATTTTTGTAACACATTGTTTTAAAGGGTAGTCTATGTTTTTATCAAACAGAGAAGAAGTTCCTCGTCCAATCGCTGAACATACTCTAAATCATTTTCTTTCTTTTTTTTTGGTTGCTGTAGAAAATACTTTCAAACATAGATTTACAAGGTTTGCCTTAGAAATAAAGTCTAGATTAAATAACACCACCATTTTTTAACCTAGTCCAGCACGATTGCTTTCCACGCGAGCATTACACAAAGTGCAAGGATACTTTCATGGGGCTCCTATGGTAGAATATGAACATGGTAACAAGTTAAATTTATCCTTCGAATACCACTTTCATATCAGTTTTGACTTGGCGTCCGCGATTGCCGATTCAAGGGCTCAGTGCACAGTTGTGTGTTTTTATCCTTGTACAAGTCGTCTACTACTTAGTTTTGGAACACTACAAGTTCATCTTATCTTAAAACCAGATAACATTTCAAGAGGTAACAAGACATCAATGATTTTAAAAATGGCAGTACTGGGTCCACTAGAAGGCAAATTACGAGGGACAAGCATGTGGTTGGCTTGACCATCTTTTCGTCATTCCATTCTCACTTTCAGTCCATTACAGTGCGGTTATATAACGTGGTACATTAAAATATGTAACAGTTTTAAACCTGAATAAAGCAAAACTATGTAGTAAAGAGCCTTTCCTCTTTTTAGGCTTACCTCACAAGAAAATAGTACTGAATGTTGACGCATTCATTATTTTTATTTTTCTATTGCACCCCACAAAAAATATATATAAACTAACAAATACAAGATCTCAGCATAATGTTCATAACCTAATCTACTAAATATTGATTTTAAACAGATTGTGAAGCATAGGTACACGTGAAAATTGTATTCAAACAAAATGACTGTAAATTGTTTTCTTGTTTTTGTTCCAAAAACGAAAAAAAGTGATTTAGTACAGTGAAAGTAGTTTATTTTTTAAATATGTGAATAAATCAGTCAGACGGGGAAGTCCCCGGGTTCAACTTATGAGCTTCAACAAGGGCGTCTTTTACAGCGTGTTGGTACAAACCCCTTCTCCGACTTCTCGCGTATTTACTCTGAAAAAAAACAGGAAATGTTATGAAATAACCCGCAACGTATGTACAAATATCAACTACGGTCATGTTTGTGCACTTACATCAAAATATTCCGCAAAAGGTACTAGCATTTTAAATCGCATACACGACTGAGTCGTAGACTTGTACCATGACACCTTAGCGCACGTCTCTTCCCCGTTTCCTGCGAGAATGTCGTCAATCTGTAAAAAATTAATGATAAAAATCGTAAGACAGAACTAAATGGCCTTCATATTTGTTTCAAAACAAAGCGTTTAGCACACTTACTTTTCCTGGCCACCACGGACAAGCAGGAAGTTTTCCCCATACTATGTCCCCCTTACGGTACGAACATTCTGTTTCCTTGTCTTTGTAGAACTCGACTGACTCCCCAGTTGGAGCAATCATGTCATGGTTGCTGCCATTAGGGGTGATATTATCAACAGGAAAGTCGTTGATTTCCCCGTCTTCTGCATCTGTGCCGTTCGTCTCAAGCGAGGATGGCTCTTCGTTGTCTGAATGTGACGATAAATTGTGAAGGGGCAATGGTACATACGCATTCGTGTCGATCCTTTTCAAATTAATGCAAACTCGGGGGGCGTCAGGATTCGAAGTGGTTGACGTGGCTGGCATGCTCCTCCGTCGCCGTGGATGTGGGCAACTATCTTTGTAGTACGGTGGGAGAGGGTTTAGTCCCCCGGAGGAGTCTAGCTGGTTGCAACTTTTTACAGAGCTGTCACTAGGACAGTCGTCTGCTCTGTCGGTACAAAAAGTCGAAGTTGAGTGGGGACTGGAGGTTGCATAAGGAACTGGCTCATGACTACTGCTACTGCTTGTGAACCCGTCGTTTTCTTTGAAGACTCGGCTATTTCGTCGACGTTTTTTCTGTTTCTTCTTCTTTTTAGGGTTTTTAAGTGATGTTGATGGTTCCTTTCGAGTTTCACGGAAACCCGTGTGCTCGGATAGTTGGTCTGAATCAGGAATGCGCTCCTTGGCCACGTCCATCTCACCAAGAGCCGACGGTGACGGTGGGTTAGATCTTTCAGGTAGATGGCCATAGTCAGGGGACAAGGCATGAGAGGACGGTGATAGTTGAGGGGAAATGGAGCGCCGCCGTTTCGCTTCCTTCTTAGCTTTTTTCATTGCTTTTCGTACTGCTTTCAGGTCTGTTGCCAAAGGCTCCGTAATTTTCGGAGGGATTTGGACCACCATTCCATTTCCACTTGAGCCAAATGTGATTTTGATTGTGGGAGTTTTAATCAGCTCTGTTGGCTTTCCAATATTTGGTTTAATACTGAGAGGGGGAGGTACGACATGTGATGAGCTGCTCGGGCTATAAATTCCATCCGCATCTTCATTCGATTTTGGAGGGGGTGGCGAAGGGGTACACGATTGTACTGTACTAACAGGTATTTGCTCATTCTCTGCATCACAAGTGTCCTCCTCCACTTTACTCGTTGTAACGGTAGCATCAATGCTCTCAGAGTCAACCAGAGTAGCCACTTTAAACGTATTTTCGTCGTCACTCCTACAAATGGTGAGGACCGGAATGTCACCTCCATTGGCGAGAGGCCTCCGCTTGTTAAAATTGAAAATATTTTTGGTCAGATAGCTTTCATCTCGAAATCTAACAGGGACTGTGCTCTTTGTGCGAATTCTATTCTCCCAGGCCTTGGATTTCTTTGAGGATGCTCTGGTCCGTTGCCCTCCTCCAGCACTACATTCATCCGAGCTCGTTTTCTCATGGGCCAATAGTTTCGCTTCCGACGCTTCTACACTTTCTAAAGAACTGTCAGAATGTTGATAAACGGGGCTTTGAATACGTAGTGGTTCCTCTTGTTTCACCCGCCCCTTCTTTTTCTTTTCCTCGCCTTTTCTCATTTCCGCTATTTTAGTAATGCACATTTTCAAGTTGAGGGCCTTCCGGCTTCTTGTATTTGGAAAGTTGCTATCACAGACGTTTGATTTGGTTACAAATATCCCATTAGTCTCAGGGTACGCTTTCACGGACAGCGGGTCACTACCTGATGAAGTTGCAGTAGGAGCGGTATCGGTACCACCACTTGACGCTTTCACCTTTCTCTTTGGCTCCCGAGAGTTCTCAGAAGGAGCTTTGTGCTTCCTAAGTCTTGCGTATGTCTCCTCCGTCGACGGAATCAAAGGTTTCACTAAAGGTCGCCGCCAGTAGTTTTCAACGACTCGTGTGCTCCCTACACTGTCATAGCATAGGTCCTTCGGGTCTACTATCGTTGTTGTTCTCGGACAAGTTTCACTCCCCATAAGTTTACCCCTCATTTCTAGGGACGTAGGACCTTGAATTGGATTGCCAGGCTCTTTAGGGCCTTTCGGACGATCCTTTTTAGTCTTATCAGTCGTATGTTCATCTTTACTTGGCTCATCTTTACCCCCATCAGACTTGTCATCACAGAGCGACCTGCACTTGGCACAAAGCACAGGCCTAGCACGAAGTCGCAACGACATACGTGCGTTCTTAAACCTCGCAGGGGGTTTGATGATTCGCCTGAGTGACGGCTGAGATATTGGAGTGTGAGACGCTCCATGACAGTTACCCTGGTTGTTATACGAGTGTCTTTGAGATAATGGTGTGATCTGTGATGGGTCACTTTCACACTTTTCTAGCGAGCTTGTCCCAAGTACATGTTCTTTCGCGAATGAAATACCTGATGGGATTCCTCTCCTGCAAAAAAAATGACAAAAAATCATGCTAAGAAGTTTAACAGGGAGAGAAAGGACTTTTCTCGTCACTTCCGCTCATGAATACATTTTTCTCCTACTTACTCTCGATTGAGCTGAAAGAGAACGCCCTGATAGAGATTGGTACTGTGAGTAAATGACACCACAATGAGGCCCTCAGTGAGGTCATCGATTGTCACAGTAATTTGCGAGTTTTGGGTCAACTGACTCTCCATGCATTGGCTCCCCCCTGGGGACGCCTCAACTTCCATCGCGTTGACAAAAGGGAGCCAACCCGTTGACGCGACACTTTTAGTAACGAGTGAAACTGGCGGAGGAAGACTCCTTCCTCGACACCATGATTGGTAATTCTTATCTATTAAATGTACGTTTGTCTGATGGTCACCTCTTTCAATGTATCATGTTTTCTATGACATGCCACTACACTAAGAGTCTATGGTTTTTTGTGTATTGTATCCTGTGAGAAGCACCTCGACTTAGACTATTTGAAATAGCAAAGCTTTTTATTTTTTTCTCTCTTGCGCTGTCTCCCAGCAAGAGAGAGAGAGAGAGAATTTTTTTCCGACACAACCTGATTGAAACTTTTTTCTGTCCCTCTGCAACCTAATAGTACTGTTTCGTGTGTATGAGCATGCCAGTCAAAACCATCATCATGTCTTGTTCCATCTCCATATTTATATGTATGTATATATTTTTTTGCAGCATAAAAATCCACATTTCCCATAAGACATTCCCGTTTTCTTTTCTGTATTCCTCTTCCTCTCCTTTCGGATTTTTTAATACATTTTTACCTTCCAAAAACAAGAGACATCAGAGTCCACGTAAAAAATCTCGTATAACACTCGTCTATTGTTTATCTTGAAAAAATCTATTTCTCTCCCCGTCATCATCCATTTGTGTAATGAGTGGAGACTCTGTAGATGCACCTCTATTCCTCCGGCTTTGATAATTGTACAACTTAATAGGAAATTGTTCCATTCTAGCAAAATCCTAACAAGTATGTGTGGGTAGGCAGCTCTGTACTACTACCACAAAAGTGTTGGCAAGACAGGGAACATTTTTTTTCTCTTCTATTGGCACATGCACACACAAAAACTCACGAAGAAAAAAAACACTCACACAGTCAGACAGACTCAAAAAGGCATACACAGGAAAAATTTCTTGGTCTTCACATCCCCACTCCACTCGCATTACTGCGCCAAACAACAACAGGGCTGAATGCGAGAGGAACAAGAATAAAATCGCCACCAGAATATTTTCATATGGATACATGCGTCGAATAATGGTAAATGAGTAATATTATTACTACTTCTTCTCCGTCTTTTTAAACGTGGATGAAAACCAAGTTTTATGGAGACAGACATGTAGTGTGTAATAGCAACTGAGAATCAACTACACAAAAGCCAACGAAAAAATATAATAATAAATAATACGAGCATGCTGCATGATGATTGCGCTGTAAAAAGCTATACGGCAGTTGTACAAAAGCTTATAGCAAAATTGTAAAGTTCAAACATTGCACCAATATTCCTAGATAATCTTACATATTTAGAGTAACCTTTACTGAACAGTATAACGTATTTTTTTAAGGATAAAAAAACTTGGATGTCGTTTTAGGGTGATTTTTAAATATTACAATATGGCGACAGAAAAAAAAACAATGGAATAACTCATGCACAGCTTTGGTTTTGATTTCGAATCTTAATAACAATGCTCAATATGGAAACATCAACTTGATGATGCGTAAAAGCATGTTTTAGCTGAAGATCCTGAGCTGAAACTATTGAGTATTTGTTTTTTGCTTGGTTAAAAATGAAAGTGTGTTACGGATTAGGGATATAAGATTATCAGCTACAGATTCTATTGCCAACTTAGTCTAATCAAGATTCAATTTTAAAGTATGACTGTTTCAAAGCCAGAAACAAGTAAATTGAAGGATCAGATTATTGTGAGCAATGGAAATAATTTTATTTGTGAAGAATGAAAGGATGGACGACTCTCAGGAGGGGAGTTTAGTTCGTTAGGAAACGATTGCTTTCGAAATTTTCGATTTCCCAGAATGTGGCAAGTGAAATTATTTCTCGGTTGAGAAGTTTATAATAACGTGGCGAGCGGGGATTGGTTGGTCATAGATTGGTTAAGGCTTACTTTGCATAAAAAATAACAACGGAGGAATAGTTTGAGCTCTCTGGTAGAGAGTTTTTGTGCCTTTCTGTCATTAATATTTTAAATAGGTTTTTATGTTTTGAAGGAATCGGTTTGCATATTTCATTAACGTAAAACTGCAAACTCTGTGACTAAAAACTGTTAGTAAACTAATCACAAACATATGCTAAATTTGAGGCGTAATGGATTAAAAATTTGTAGCATTTAACTTAACCTCTAGTACCATGGTCAAAAGTTAAGAAAATGTCTAAAACCCTGATTAGGTTTTGATAGAATACTTTAGATCGTAGACAATACTACATTTAGAGCTTGTCAAGGGCATTCCTGACAAACAAAACGATACACCATTCGTTCAGGATAAACAGATATGGCTTTTTCTGCTGTTATTTCGCAACTTCCATATGAAAATAGTTGCGATGAGTAAAAATGGTGTGCGAGCTGGAGAAAAAAATAAGTTTTGTGTTTACCATTTTTAAAATGCAGTCAAATCGCAGAGTCTATCCCTATTTCTGAATTTTCACTAAAAGGAATAGTTTAGACTTCAAAGACATTAAGTTCAAAAGTAAAAGTAAACAGGGTTTATTCAAGTGCATAATATGTAACAACAAATAATTTTTTTTTTCAACCTTCACAACATTTTTCATTTACCAATGAACCAAATCTTTTCACTGCAGTTATGAACTGATATCTTACGATTGCCGTAGTTATTTTTGTAAGAGCCCATTAGATGTATATATCTCAGCCATTTTCCATCAAAACGATAAAAATTCTCGAACCTTCGGATATTCTGAAAATAGCGTAAAGAAAATGCTCTAAAACTGGGCACTAACCTTTCAGTTGTATTACCGAAAATGTAAACCGCCTGAGCAGGTACATTTTTTGGTTAATCTTTTGAGACATTAACATTGGTCGTATTTTAAAAGAAAACAGTACTTGCATCACATTCATATAACATAAGCAAACAATTCGTTATCCGTTTTCTTAATGGATTTTATCCTGAAAACTCATATATGAAAAATGTTCACACAACCAAAAGGTGAATATGACTTAACTTCTTGTATATATGCATAAAAAATAGGTGACATAGGAGAAAAACACTGCGCTCTTTTTTCAGCACAACTAGCGTACATTTTTTTCGTCTTATCTCTTGTCCTCAAGTTATACACAGGTCTACTGATGATGGTTGTCGTGCTGTTCTCGTGGCACACAAAATTTTCTCGTTGCATTGTTCCATATTAATATTCTATTTTGTATATCTGCCCAACGGGATGTCGTAACCATACGCCATTGATAAAATAACGCAATAAGAATAGTCCCTGGTCACGTATTTATTCAAGAACTGATGGCTTCAAGTCTGGCTGATGATATTTCAATAATTTCTTCATGTGCACAATTTTTTGGAAAATCTTAAAGGTGTTTTCACTTAAAGTATAATCCTCATTCTATCAAAAAGAGTTTTGTTGAATGTTATGAAAACATCCTAATATTTCCATATACTGCAAGGAACCTATCATTCCTTAAAAATGCAGAATTTCGAAAGTGTGATTTTGCATAATTGGTCATCTGCATCTATTCAAGCTGCTGGAAACCATTAGTGTTTCTGTTATGAGCAAGCCGTAGTTCCAAACTTGGTTTTGTTACTCTCCTGATGGAAAACATTTTCCAAACAGGGAAAAAACAAGAACATGTATTACTGTTGTATTCTTTGATTGGTATGATTCCAGTTAATTTTCCCTTGTTAGAAAAAGAATTCGCATTTCAATATCACGTTCTATTTTATTTTCCTATTTCATATGATTTGGCCACAGTTAAATGACGAAGAGTTTTCAAAGTTTGTTTACCACCTTATAATACCTCATACATCCATACATTTTTCTGGATTTACATGGACACTCTAGTAGTACAATGAGCATTTGATGGTGATCACTGACGGAACAAGGTAGTATGTAATGCGATGTACCTACGAAAGCCAACCTAACCAAATATCTTTTTTTCTGTTGCAGCAGTCATTCAATTCCTCCCTCATATGTTTCTTCGTACACCTCATTATTCCCGAGTAGTAGACGCACTAGAAACCTATTCAAGTATATCATGATAAATAGTACGGCTATGACGACCAATTATGTTTGCATTTTATTTTCCGACTGGTTCGTTTCTTTTCAGTACTTGAAAATGCCACATAGATCATCTAAATGACTTCCTTGTTCCTCGCAGAGCTGACTCCAAGCCTGGTGTGATCTTACTGATGCTCGGAGTGTCAGCAAATATCTCGGTGGTATGTGAGCGAGCAGTATCCCGATTTAAAATTTAACAGTGATGCAAATTAAACTACACCCACCATCATGCTGACGGGTTTCGACTAATTGATGTAGTTGAGCTGTTCGTTTCACGGTATATATACAATAAATATTAGGATGCAGCTACATGTTGAAATCAATAATTAAGGGTAATAATTGAATCCGGCAGCATACTACATACATTTGAAATTTACGGGCATTTTGTCCAACAAATTGTTTGTCACAATTGAAGGGAAACCGAATTGCTGTCTATTTGTGACAAGAAAATTGCATCTCCCTCAGTTTGCTCCTGTCTTCAATCAATAAAACCCATCCATGTTTTGAATTAGCTACGACACGAAGAATGAGTATGAGCCTGGTAGCTCTTTAAATTGAATATGTAACTGCTAGAAAAGGTAATAAACCTGTTTTATCATTGTGAATGTCATAACTATAAGTTTTTGCAGTGTTACGCCCAGTGAGCTGTAAATCTTCAAGATATCTATTTTACAGACAGTTGTGCGCGAAACTTATCGATTGTATACCATTCACATTTTAACTTCGTTAGGAACATCCCAATTGCAGGTTTCATCAAAATTGTCTTTAAAAAATAAAGGCTGCCAGATTCATTATGATTTCAGTGATGATATCGTCTCAGAATAAATAAGTTCTCGTTTATCCTGTCTCTCAATTCAAAGCGAGTAAATTTGCATCGAGCATCCTTTTTCCTCTTTAGCTAGAGAGATGATAGATTGTGGAAGCCTAGCATACGCCATCCAGCCATTCCCATATTGAATGAACTAACTTCTAAAAACTGATTTCAGCTGCAAGTTTTAATTCTGCAGCATTATCTCTTATGCACGTCATCAATCATATGAAAAGGTAATATAGTGGCAGTGCTACTACGTGCGATCGTAGACTATCTGCGTAATAATCCCACTCGTACTCGGTCTGCCCACGTCTTGATCCTACGAACAGGGCCACATTCTCTACCATTCATATTATTGCTAGGCTGCGTACATTTTCCTATCTATAAATAACAATACTTTTTTGGATTAAACTTAAATGCTAATACATACTTTGAGGGAGCATACACATTAACCGACATCTTCCGTGAATATAAATTTCTACAATTATATGCAAGATTTACAAACTAATTAAGGAACATCTCAGCTTCCCCTGACAAAGTTAGTTTATCCCACCTAAAGACAACCAAGTACGTGTGCTCTGGCATATTCTTGGAAATAATTGGATGCATCCGATCGGCTTTCATTACGTAAAATATTTAGTGTCATCATTTTTTACTATTTCAGCCGACCGACACCAAGATCTAAATCCTTTGCCCAGAACATTTTACCCAGCCTTGTTTTTATCCAATATCTGTCGTTTATTTTGTCCTTGACGTGTTGTCTTAGAAAAAATGTCTTCTTTCTGGAATACTCTAAGTGGTTAAGCAAGAGAGCTATTCAGTCACACAGCATATTATTCCTTTTCATTGCAGAAACCCATTTGTCCGAACGAATATACATACCATTGGGAAAACATTAAAATTCGTTGACCACCAAAGGCTGAAAAGTTTTGCATGAAACCGGTCAATACATTTTTATCCTCTTTAGCTGGTACTACGTCAATTCCTCCAGCAACGGCATTGGAATGGACGTCAGTTTGGGCGAGAAACTTATCATTGACATTTATCGGGCATTCATAAATATGAATCCAAGATTCATTCTTAGAGCATCATAATCATCAGTTTAGTAGTTCAATGCGAACGAATGACCAGAACTGAACCTTATAAGACATTACAATTTTAAAAAGGATTTTTACTTGCGTTTTTTTGTCTATTGCATCTCAAATAATTACAACTACAATCTGCAGTTGTAAGCCATCTCTATGTAAAGAAAATAACTAAAGATTATTTTTGTTGTAGCAAACTGAAGTACAACCAGCT
>VICI01000495.1:0-36881 GCA_019593645.1 Akabosia matsudoensis | reverse complement strand
AGTTATTTTGTATTCAGGCTGAGTACTTCCTTTTTTGAAGATCTCAAATCTGGCAAACTCCATCATTCCATTCATTTACAAGTTTTTTTTCTTTCCTTTTTCCACGTCTGAGCGAGACAACCCGCCAGGACAAACTGGCAGCATGTTCACTTACAAACGGAAGAAATCATGGTTTTTTTTTTGCATGAAACGGAGGAAAATAAAAAAGTTTATCGCTGCGCGTGCAATTTGAAGTTGACTCATGCAGGAAGGAAACATGAAACCTGTCAATAATAATTTGCAAGAAACAAAATTTTTTTGACTAGAGCTGTGGCAGACAAAAGGTGAAAAAATATCTGGAGTTGGAGGAAGTTGGGTTTTGAATTAAATTTTGAAAAAATAGGTGTGGATGTACGTAGGTGGCAAGACGAAAGATAACCTGTACGAAAAACAATTTACGAAAAAAAATAATCAAGAAATTCGTGCTCTTTGTGGATAAGACTTTCTATTAAGTAACGTCAAGTTCATATGAAAGAATTGTTTGACAATTTTATATGCAATCATTTTAATTCATGGGCACTTGTATTTTGTTGTCTTTGTATAATACTTTCAAACTTAGCTATTGCATTGTTTTTTTTGTGATATCATAACGTAAGAGTTGTGTTTGTGCTGAGTTTAATGTATATTCATAATTCATACCTATTTCTCGCTGTGAGCTGACAAAAGGCTCTTTCAGACCAATCTGAGCATGTTTTGCAGTGACCTGCATAAAAAAGAGTAACACTCTCTGGATTATCAAAAGACTCTTATCGTCTGCAATTTTTATAACTTTTCAAAGTCATTTCCATTTAAATATAACATAATTTCGGTCAATTGGAACGATCCCAAAGACGCCTTTTGCTAAACAAGGATCATTACCTTTTTCTGAACTTGTTTTACTGCCCAATAAGTTTCATAATCTTTGACATTTTTGCGATAAATGGCAATATAATTAGTGGACAAAGTCTCTCAAAGCAAGATTAATGATTTTCACATGGAGTCATTCAAAAAAGACCTGGAACTGCAAGCTTTTCTGAGTCATTGCAAAAAAACGGAGTCGTATCATTATGCATCTAGGTAGAAATCATTGACCCTGTTTCGTCAACGGTTAAGTTTATCTGGAATCCATGTCAAATTACATTTTCCAGAGAAAATAAGAAGTGTCAACGTATGCAATATGTACTTCTTACATATTGTTCACTCAGTCACGTAGACTTTTTGCTCTCACTTTTGCGAATGAGAATACTGCTGACCAGATGAAAATCTTCAATGTCTATATGTCTTAGTTTGTCTAAGGTATAGACACACAAAGGAAGCCATAGTGCAACGAAAAATGCAATTTTAGTGCATTTTCAGTGAGTCATACTTGCAGTCCACTGACGTTTTCATTCAAATTCAAATTGACATTGTTGACATAATTTCTGATCTATCATCACTTTGTTACACTATTTCATGTTGAAGCCATCATGTCTCTCAGACTGCTTTCGTTTTGCTTCAAGCGTAATATTTCACTTGATATGTATTAATGACTCTGTTTCTCATGCACCAATGCACATTCGTAAGACGATCAATTTCTTGTTAATTGCTTACTTGGCCTTCTCGCTTCTCGGCTTCTTCTCCTTGACACGTCTTTTCTTTTTCTTCCAGTGACAAGAGTTCTCGTTACTTTTGCGCAATGCAATACTCATCGTGTCAACGCATCATCAGTCCATTACCCCATCTATTCCTTTGCATTCGCAAATCATATTAATAGACTTGCAGAACAAGCAGCTTATGATGTTGGCAGCATTCTGAATGATATTTTGAATCAAGACATTTACTGATGCCTTTATGGCTTCCTTGGTCGTCATTTCATGAAAGTGCCGACAGAACGCATTACAACGAAGTCATATTTGATGTAGACTAATTGAGAAAAAGTACAGCCAATGAAAAGACGCTTTAACTAATGCCCAAGTTGACAAAACGGGTACTTGACCGTCAACATCAGATTTCTAGAGTTTTCTTCAAGATAACATTTTTTTCTTGAAGAGAACGACGGTAATAAAACGAGCGGATGATGAGCCAATTGCAATACTATTTTAATGTAGTCTTTGTTGGTATTTGGTACAACCGATTTGCATAAATGAGGCTTTTTGTGAATGGGAAACACTCATGTTATCGGTCGCTCAAACGGGTGGTATGATGGTGAAAAGAAAATCAAACAGCTTTTTTATGGCTTTTTAAAATCTCTCAGCATGAAAGAACGTGAAATTGTAAAGTATTAAATTTCAAACAAAATCGTACATGGAACACACACACAAACTGATTGGAATTCCATTTGAAATGAAAGTCAGATGGTGTAAAGAGTTACAAGTCTGGTTTATCTTGTGACACAAGATTTCCTTGCTACGACACGAAAGATAAAAGCGTGTGAAATTTATGGGACTATAAAAAGAAAACTTAATATTATTGAGAAAGATGGCGAGACGAAATGTGACTGCCTAGAACTGCATAATTACTGCTAACAAGGCTACGGTACACTGGCAGAGATACGGTGTGACAATGCTAGTCCATGAGAAAATGCACTCGTCGTCGCAAGACTTGCATCACAACAAGAAGTAATTAACTTGACTGGATCATTACCCTTGAAAATAAAAATGTTTGCCGGCAGTGAAATGACTGTCATCATCATGTGGAAACCAGGCATTTACATAAAACATCCTTTTCTTTGTGCGGACCATGAATACATCTTTGAAACCGTCTGGACTATCTTCGGATAAAAGCGCAGTCGGTTTTGATTTTTCTGATTTCGACAGCACTGAAGTCTTCAGTCCGCTATTTAGCCTTTTTCCCATGACAAATACTCATAATCATTTTGTTATCTTTGAAGTGGTGTGGGTGGACATTGTTCACCTCTACCAGTCTATCTATCTTCACCAACTCCAACTCGCCGTTATGTTAGTTTTGTTGTAGGCGGCAGTAAAATGCTTTATACCGTTGTTTTTTTTCTCCGGAAACTTTCCAAACTTGGAGTTGCCTGCCTTCTGGCACTGCTCTCGTCACTTGTCAAAAGATGTGTTTGGTGCTCCCAGTAACCCTTTCGATTTGTAATCTGCCAGGACGAAATAGCGTAGTACCTATCGAATTGGAAAACACCATAAAATTAGCTATGCCCTAAACTATTTCGTTACAGAAAGAAAAGGAAGTCTCTATCTTTTTTGTTACGTCATAAAGAATATGAATTTCTCCCTACGCATAATATGTGAAACAAAACAAAGTACAAAAGTCTGAGAAAACCAATAACATAAGTTTTTACCGTTTTTGAAAAAAAGTACAACACAAGACAACCGAGTTTTTGTCGTTATTACATTGTTAAGATTTTTGTACAATTTAGTATTTTGCTTTCTGACCAGCCTACCGCCCGAGAATTTAATCATGCAGCACATCTGCCGGTTCTTCGACAAGCCATGTTTGTATACCTGTCTTGCGTGAGAACTTTCCTTGAGCCGTCATCTTAGCCGTTAGAGTTTATTATTGAAGTTTCTCAGTTGATTGAAATAGAAATGCATCTATAAAACTCCTGTACATTTTTTAATGTATTATGCAAAAAGGCCGGGTATTCAGGAGTGGAGGCTATATACTCTTCAATTGTGCACTTTATCTAAACATATTATTTCTTTTTATGATTTCCTTCGTGAACAAGCCTCTCTTTACAGTCCGTAAAGTGATTGTTGGCAGTGATAAGAGTTCCTGTGAACCTGAACCAGGCTCTAACAACAAGTGCGAGTGGGTAGACCAGTCAGCAGATATTTTTAATCCTTTCTTCCTCCATGCCCATTTCTATTTACATTACATAACACACGTTCTCGGTCGGATATCGCTGGGAGCACCGTAGGTTTTTTTTTCGAAAAAGAGTGTGCAACAATCAGAAGCATGCAAAAGATGAACAATATTGCATGCAAACGTACGTGAGCGTTGGTGGTTTTGTTATGATGATTTTTTATGGACATTGAACCTGAACGACAGTGTTATCATTAGTTCTGTAGATACACATAAGAATATTAGGGATGCTGTTGTTGGTGATGGATTATGAGTGATGGGTTGCACAAATAAATGCAAAAAAGTGAAATATGTATTCCTTTCAAATATTTTCATTTTCAAGACCAGAAACGGTACATAACAGGAGAATGATGATACACAGACGAGAGGTGTGTAATACACTGTGTAATTGCACGAGTAAATAAATTCTTTTTTATGGCTAAAAATATTTTTGAAATGGATAAATATACGCACTCGTAAAACCTTTTTTTTGGGGGGGTAGCTCACGTATGGAATGTTGACGGGGATGAAGAAAAAAATAACATGAATATCTATATTTTTTGCTCCATAATGTATATGGTGTGTAGTATGCGGACCAATTATCATGCAAATTTGAAAACTGTATAAAAAGAGAGTGTACTTTTTAAATGCCCAAATATATAAAAAAAAATTTTGAATTCTGGTTGTAAAAGTGACACACAAGAGTTTTGCTCCTTCTGATGTAAACGTGCACTTTGCACTCCGTTTCTGTGTGTGAAAAAACAAGCCGCTGGTGCGCAGTCATTAATGTGTATCTGTATCTTCCCAGCTACTAATCGCCAATTAAATGGAAAAGTTTTTTGCACTCGGGTATATTTTAATTAGACAAGGCGTGGATTGTAAAACTCAGGGGTTGAAAATTTTATGACCGTTTTAGCAACTGATATGCTATATCAACCATTTAGGCAGAAACGGCGTCGATAAAAAAAGAGCCGATTGATAAGAGACGAGGAAAAAAGTTCCTCTGGAAATGGCAGCGACGAAAAGGTTATAGACATGAGTAGCAAGAAAAAAAAACATCAAAAGATGATAATAAGCCTTCGGAAGAGTTGATAATGATGAGGATGATGTCTTTATTACAGAAAAAAATCGTTTTAGTGATGACAGAGTAATGAACTGAGAAAGAGTTTGAAGATTTGAAACAAAAAACTGTTTTTCTAAGAAAGTAACGTTAGATGATGTAACGAAACAGGCAAACTTATATGCAATATGGTAAAGGTGAAGAAAAAGATAATAGAGTGCATAGAAGTAGGTGCATATAAATATGTCCAATGGAAGATTTTTTAGATAAAGTTCCATACAAAACAAAGGATCTCGAGATGCATTGATGCACGATTTTCACGTAATGGAATCATGAGATCTCATGTCGTCACTGACGTTGTTTTTGTGAATAAGCAGCAAATCTAGTATAGATTCGCGGGGGATTTCTGCAAAAAAAAAAAAAAAAGAAACATGATGAACGGCCAGGTGAAATGGGCAAGTGAAAAGGTCAGAAAAAAAGGAATTACGACTTACTCGGGAGTACAATGAAGAAAAAAAATTAACAAGCTTAATTGGACCGGAGGGGAGAGGTTTGTTGGGGAGGAATGGAAGAGTTGATTAGAAATGTAGCTAAAAAACTGTTACTTTTCTGACGGGATATTTTTATGAAGGAAAAAATTGCTATGATTTTTATCGGTTCATGTATAAATGAATAATGCGTGAATCAGTTGACATATGAGGGCACAGGAAACGTGGAGGATGATTTATGAGGAAAGTAGTTGTGTGTGTAAATGATCATTACGGAAATTGGATGACCCTGAGATTGAGACGATATTTTCATTTGATTTAAAATTGACAGATTATTTTGACGTTTTCGCAGTAATTACCATTTAAATTGTCAGAAAACACGTGTTCTTAGCAAATTGGACAAGTGCCTCATGTGACGACAGATGAACAAAACCTTGAAATATTTTTGGGAGGTACCGTGGACCCAAACTGCCTCATGCACGTTGTCACAAAAAAAAATATTGACATGAATTTACTGCCAGAATAGGACCCAGTGCATTCATTCATCAGTGCATGCTGCATCATACTTAAACGAACTAGTATTCATTTAAGAAGCAATTGAGCTAACTGAATTATGCAGCAGCGGTGGCCGAATAGAAAATTGACTTGGAGTACTTTTCAATGGCAAGGCAAAATGGAGAATATCGGCCAATATCAGTAAATCATTCTTTTCTGCTGAAAAGGAAGTCAGTTTGATATTTTTTTGGTTGAGAGTGACTTGGCAATCAAATTGAACGGACTCTAGTTCAGTTTAACAAGAGTGGCCATTGTCATGCTTGATTTATATTTTTGTGATTGCGTCAGCCGACCATCAAGCAGTGTACAAGTTGTTGTAATAATGATGATTATCATATTATCTCGTATTGATCCCCGCTATATGGTTAATACGATATGAGATCTAGAATGGTCGTGCATGAGTATGTTATTAAAGAGATTGTTGTTGGATATGCATTGCTCAATTACGCAACATAAAAGAGAGACAAAATGCAATTTTTTAGCGACAATCGGCAAACAAAGGGTATCATAGTCATAGTGCAGTTAAACTAGATTGCATTCCAATGCAGGGGCTGCGCGGCTGCTGCTGAAGGATGAAGTATTGGAATTCTTTGTAGTTCATGCAAATACTGACAGAAAACAGAAATGTGTGTATGATTACCTACGTATGTATATTATTAAAAATGCAAAATTTCGCAGTACAATTTGAATGGGACACAAAAAGAAACTCAAAAATTGAACTGGTCAGCTCAATGTTTTTCTAATAAACTCCTTATATTTCCTATAATGTTTTTCCTTTGCTTGCCTACTTGCATATCATGCAAAATATTTATTCACATCTGTCAGTAGTGGGTTACTTTTGTTGAGATAAGCAAGGAAAATCATAAACTGTTTGGATGGATTTAAGACTGTGTCGAAATCCATGCCTTATTTAGTTATTCAATATTCTTTGCACAAATTTATCACTCGATATGCTCAGCATTTTAAACTTGTAACAAAATCCTTCCATATGTGGATGGATTCCAGTTGCAATGTGTGTACCCTCCCATTATAAATTATTCAAAGCCTTTTGAAATAAGGTGAAAATGGAAAGTTTTGGAACTATTTATCAACATTAATTTCCCATTAGATTTTAATAACTGGCAGTGAATTGAATAGATCGCTTACCTAATACCGTTTTAATTATACCAGCAGAGATTTTTTTACTTTGTATTCACTACTTGTAATACTCTGTGAACCGGTAATGATCGTATTCATTGATGTCGCGGCTGACAATGGAATCTTTTTTGACATGAGTACTTCGTTTACGCAATAATGACTCATCTTTATCTTCCTCATCATCACAGTTGAAAATATGACGAAGACATAAAAAACGTAACGGGAAAGATACTCGCTGACAATCTAAAGATATCATCTGCGTTGCTGCCTCAAAACAAACCTTATTATGTATATGTACTTTTGAAAAGCCCTTATAATTGAAACTCTGGTTGGGAATGAGAAACAGAATTGAAAACGATTAGCCTTTACACGATGCTATTATTGTGAGTAATGCAGAACATATTTAATAGCGCTAAATACCTTGAGCCGTCATAATAACTTGCATGAGAACATAACGGCTCAATGTTCTTTTCGGAGTTTCATCGTGTGTCTCTCGGTGACGTTCCTTCTGGCGTTAATAGTAAGTAACGTAGCCCAGTCCTCAATTATTTTTCCTTGTTGGGTTCTCTCGGTCTTTCTGACATCTATAAATGTAGTACATATGTAGCAAATAATTACTTTTTTCAAAGTTAAAGGATAACTAAAGGGCTGCAAGTTGGGAAGTGATATATGTATGGTCATGTTATGCATTTTTTTATGATTCTACTGACCATTCATGTTTTGTAATAAACGATTGTTACCTTTTACCTTCCAATTCCTCTTATTTGGATGTAATTCCATATTTCTGTGTTTAGCGCATATTAATTGAATTACGTACTGCTATTACCAGTATTAGAACGACTAGCCTTACTGTATACATTCGTACAGAGACGTAAACCTGAGCCTTGTGCTAATTGCCTGCTTTCTTTGACCACCAAACGCACTTCTGCTTCACACATAAAAAATTTGGCACGTAAAAGCTATGTGTAATATTTTTAGGTACAGTCTTCTTCCATTTACGTTTAGAATTGAGTTTTACGCTAAAAGCTTAAAAAACGAAGCTGCCTCGTGCAAAAGATAGTTAAAAATACCTAATTTTTCCCTCGCAGACCTCAAACCTAAACTTTTTTCAGTGTGTTCAAGGACCAATCAGTAATAAATTATTTTGTTGAAAATACCTGAAAACGGAATTTTCTTATATAAGCCCATCTTTGGCTCTAGATCTCTTTCTACAACTTACGTTTTCATCAGACAACCCAAACATACACTAGATTATAAGACCTACATTTACTTTCATTTTCAAAAACAAAAACCAAAAACATCCATAAAAAACAACATCAATGTGTCTTCACAATGCTCAGTTACAGTTACATTACCAATATACCTATATTCATGTAATCGATTGCTACACGGTTGACGGTAGGAGCATAGCATATCAACCGGTGACGATATCACTTTTCATGTAAAACAAATCTTGTCTTTGTTCAAAACGACGCACTGTTACAATCACACATACCAGACCAGACCAAGCATATTTTTTTCCTTTGAAATGGCAAAAGCATCAAAGATAACATGATACGATAAGACGGAATGAAGGTAATATAATTCGAATTGTAAAAGAATCTTATGCAAAAAAGCTTCGATAAGAATAACAGACGAAGACGTTACCATTTAGCAGCGGTATCTATTGCAATCACACACCATTTTATGCGGTCTTCGGGTCATAAGAATGCCCATCGCTTTGTAAATAATAATCTGTTTTATTGCAAGATCTTCCCAGAGACATACAGACTCAAAAAGATGCACAGTGAAAAAAAAAACAGTTGCGGTTTTGTGCAAAGATCATTATTAATTTCATCATTAAAAGTGCAACTAACAATGACAAGGAAATAATTGAACTAAAACCTTTGGGGATGTTGACACCTGCTTGGTTGTGTTGGGTGAAAGCAAAATAATGCAACTGTAATCGTATTGTTACAACAGAAAAAAAAATTCGACAAATTCGCAACACCCTTAAGACGCTTCACAAAGGAAATAAAAACAATAGTTTTAATTAGGGAAACTTTTGTTAGGCACAGCAGCTCATGTTGTGTCTTTTACAGATACACAATATTCTATACAAAAATGACTGATGAAACAACTTGCACTTGCACGGATCATCAACGCAATCATTCCTCACCATCTTTGCAAGCATGATAAAATGCAAATCAGTACAATCTTTGGGTCTACTTGATTCCTACCACTCAGAGAGATGTGATAATGAGCCTAATAATAGCATAAACAAAAATTGCATTAAATCCTACAAACTTTCATTTTTGTTAGACTACCTTCCTTCTGCATTTGGCTCGCTGAAGAAGCTGTAAAAATACCTACATGAATGTACAAAATGTTCGTAAATGTACTAACTATACACTACATCCCGTGTTTTCACCATCAATCAATACCTATTCTTAAAATTTTGAGCCTTGTTTTACATTAATTCTTCACAGACTATTATTAACCTATATCATAACCTTCACTATATTTGATCGTGTCTGTAATTTGTATCAATCACCGAGGGAAATGACCAGTACTGATTTTCTTCACGTATTTATATTGCACTTGTGCTCTTTACACAATCCATGCATGTCTAATATCGCCACACACACGTCCTAATCCTTACCTGTCAACGACTGCCAGAAAAAAATCTTTATTATTTTTATAGCAGATATTACTGCCTGATAGTTAGATAGGCACAACTCGTGACTTTGTAATACATATTAAGGGCCTACCTGCCATACATTATCAATGAAGGTTATTTACTGCTGGGGGCATACATTTGAAATGGCGAGTGTGCTTGTTTCATTGAGAATGCGAACCCTTCCTGATAAGCTTTTATATAGTAAATCTTAATATCCACAATGATTAAACTATTAGTTTATCTAAATTATTTAGGTACCGTACTCTTTGGGATATTTTTTGGCAAGTTGATGGGCTAGTTGCTCAGTCACTGACTCTAATCCTGAACTGAGTTAGGTGGTCCACTGTAACCGTTATTGTACCGTTAAAAATGCTCCTAGTTTCAAAAGGCACTAACTCCCAACCCCGTTTCCTAATGTGCTTAATTTACAAAACACATTTTTTTCTGGGAGCTGGTTGCCAACATTTTTGATAACTAACTTACATGAGTTCTAGACTTAGCACTTTTCATTTCTAATTTTGTCTTTGTTAAAAATTATTGTTCAAGCTGTGCTATTCGTCTGCTTCAATATGCAGATTATCCCTGAGTACTAGCCGTTATATCATCAAACCGTATCGCTTAATTTAATCAAGTAGTAACTTTTATTAGATCATTCACTTGATGTTGATCATATTAGGAACTATTATCGAATCTCAGAACAGCCTAGTTAATTTGATAATTTCATAATCAGAGTGTTTTGCGACTTTTCCTCAAGCAAAAACCAATTTGGGGGTTGGAGAATAGTAGTGGCTTAAGGCAACATGGCAAGATTCAGGTAAAAGAAAATCGAAAGTTGTAAATGAAACCACACAATGTCCCTGGGATTTGAGAACAAGAATGATAATTCACCCATGCATGCTGAGTATGAAATTTTGCAAAAAAAAAAAGTTCAAAGTACATAAACGTTGAGACGATAAATTTGTCGCATTAGGTGACTGGATTTCTTGCATCTGTCGTTGTCGAGAGATATTATCGAGCCATCGATTTTCAACCTGTTTTAGAGTGTGGCAAGTAAATTTTGGGAAATGGTCACATTTTTATTCGTTTCTTATGTTAATTAATAACATACCAGTGATAGGAAATCCTTACTGTAGGCTTTGTTTTACCTAGTTTCACTCTCTTGTGAACCCGCTTGGTCTCTCACGGATATTCTTTTCTTAAGGAATACTATATCATCCGTTTGGAATATCAAACCATAGCCACATGTTTTTCAAGGTTTCCTGCATGACAGTGTATTCATTTAGAAAATAAAGTTTTTGCGATGTTTTTTTTCTGCAAAGAAAGTGAAACGAACACGAAACGTGAATCTTTAAGCAGTTCCTTGTTTTCTTTGTTTGTAGAAAATATATAGGGTATAATGTTTAGGAGTGAATGGTACGTTTCTTACTGGCCATTTTTAACCCTTTCGTGCTAGATGTATTACCACCCTGCCATTATATTTGCTCGTTCCATGATTGTTTTTGGCATAACCAACTGCCCGTTTGCGGCATCAGGAGAAGTCAACAACGAACAAGCATCGACGCTGACCTTGAAGCGAAATATACTTGAATACATATTACGCTGTTCAAGTCAGCGCACCTGACACTTGCACATACAAGATGTCCAGTCACACCAGTGCTGTGTGATGCAACAATACCTTATGCTGTGTGGTATTGACTTAATTGTACAAGAAAGCAGTTTCTTTGTTGAAACTTCCCCCTCCTTTCAGCATCCCCTACGCGCCTACAACTTGCCACACAGTTTAATTTCTTACGAAAAAATATTTTCGTTTCCTAAGCCAAGTTGACTTGAGGAAGGGATATGGCTGGTGCTATTATTGCAGTGCCATAAACATAAAAAACCATTTCGAAACTTGCTATCTTAAGAATACCCCCTCGTTTTTTGGACATCCTAATCTTTCAAGGGTTTGGTTGGACGAAAGCTCAAATTACGAAAATTCTTGAAGCGACGATGGGCAACAATGAACATTCTTTTTTCCACTCATCCGGACAAATTCAAAGCGATGACTTTTCCTTTCTCGAGCGATAATAAAAAGGTTTTTCTTCTGTCAAGTTTTCTTTCAGAGAGAGAGAGAAAAAAGGTTCACCGCACTTCATCTCATTAGACGCTATAATTCTTTTTAAACATCCTGTTCATTACCATTTTCTTTTTAAAAAAATTAATTCTGTCCTGATTCCAACTACTGACAAGAATACGTTTTAAAATCCTTCTAAACTTCATACAACTATATTTTTCCCCGAAAAAAAAGAAGCTTTATGTACCCGCGACACTTAAACGATATCAATCGTCAACCGACCTACCAAAGAATTCTTGTCCACACGAGTTGACTTGTTTATCAATAGGGCAGAAACGTATGCATTGAGTATTTAATGATTATAACATGCAAAATGTTTTAAACAGACATCAGAAACCTTCATCCGGTCAGATCGTATGTCAAATACCATTTGGCCACTCCCGTTCCATGTCACCAATCATACGAAATGCACGTATTTTATACACAAATACACCAATATTCAAGCTGTTTCTTGAAGTGATACGTAAAACGATGCGAGATTATCACTTTACATTCTCTTTCATAAGAGGCTGTAGCTTTTTTTGTCAAGTTTACCAAGTACTTTATGAAATGACAAAGTTTGCCAATGAATTAAAGTAGCTCTTTTCATCAAAGAACGACTCCATTTGCGTGCCCTCTTGTTCATTAATCTATTTACCTGCATGAATCACTCTCGTTTTCGTTTTTGTTCACATTCAAGGTAGAAAAGTCTCAATGAATTGAAGTAGCTCTTTTCATCAAAGAACGACTCCATTTGCGTGCCCTCTTGTTCATTAATCTATTTACCTGCATGAATCACTCTCGTTTTCGTTTTTGTTCACATTCAAGGTAGAAAAGTCGTGTAAGACCCTGTCAATAGAGTGATGAGACAACGAAATATATTTTACATAATCATGCAAAAATGTTTGAAAAGCAGGTCTTGTCCAAATACCCATTTTCTTGTACAACAGCAGTTATCCATTGAGCAGGCAACTGTTAAATTTCTTCAGTGCTCTCTCACACACATGATATTTAAATACTATTATTTCTGTTAACAATGCTCACAAGTAAACAAAACGATAGACTCTGTAGCATGTAATTTCTTACGGCAGAGTGGACAACATTGATTCGTAAAATATTTTTAGAGGCAACACCCAAAAAATAGAATCAAGACAGCCACCAATGAAAGGGTATCTGCCACAAGTGCAAACATAATGGATTGGGAGTTGGAGGGCAAATTTAGGCACTTTAAAACAAAAATGTAAAGATTTTTAATAGCTTTACTGAAAAAAAGACTCAGCAAAAGTACAGGTGGTGGTGGTGGTATACACGTCACCTGATATATATATTTCTATTTGTGGTTGTGGAGGATTGAAGATTATAATCAAAAATATCTAAATCAGGAATAGAAGAAGACGAAAAAAACTCGAATCTCATGGAAAAAGTTTCATGGAAATTTCAAAGCTATTTGAGGGGACATTGCAAAAAAAATCTTAGCAAAACAGGTCGTATATTAGGACATTTGACATGGCCCTGAAGCGTTCCTTTTCGTTGTCGTGATGTTTAAAATTTTGATGATGACTGTGTGTGGTTGCAGCTAACAAAGCTAGTCGGCAGGTAACATGACGTTTTCTGATTGGGAGTGGGATGAGCCAAAAGACTTGTGCATGGATTCCTAGAGCTGCCGGTTTCGTTATACTTCTAGCACCAAAGATGAGTGTATCATTACAAAACATAGACAACTTGAAATAAAGAACCGACGACGCCTTGACATCTTCAAGGTGGATACTGCATCAGCAGCAGCATCAATCCCTGCACGATAAAATGCATTGAGAATTTCGGAGGTGGTTTTATACGTTGGTGGACATACAGTTTAGGTTTTATAGCTGCATTTTGTGATTCAAGGACAACAATTTTGTAATAAAATAGTGTTATCTGATGAGCCACTTACGATTTTTCAACAAATTAATAAAATATATGAAGTTTTATGCATGAGCTAGTTACTCCAGAGAGGAATACATCAGAAAAATGTGTTAGTCACGAGAACACACGTGGATGCAAATAATATTTTGTAGAAAAACAGAATAAAAATGACTTTCATTTTTATTCTTCACAAAAAAAAACTGGTTGGTCGTCTTCTTCGAAAATGGTTGGCGATGAAGTAACTTGGGATTGCATAAAAACAAGCAATTAAACTGACTGATGAAGCAGATGTCGTGTGCTCTAAAATAAAAAAAAGGTGCTCTCTTTACGATTTAGTTTAGTTCCTTGATTATACGCCTTGTCTGCCGCTGAGCTACGCATTGTTCTATGCGTACTCTCGTTTTTGGTCATCTCATGTAAAAGGAGTTCTTTTGTTTTCAGAAAAAAATATGGATTTTCATATGCTGAATCAATTAATATTTAGGCTACTAAATTGGTATACTTTGTGCACCTCATTCTTACCAAAAGAATTAATTTCTGGCCCGCCTGCTTTGCCTCTTCTTTCTTTTCTAGCAAACAATAATCATAAAGAATTATCGTCATTGTCATTATGCTTATTGTGTGTTCAACGTTTCGTAAAATTGCAGTGATTTTAGATTTTTTTGTCAGAGTTCCTAATAACACGCCATTAGTTAACCATCAAACCGCAAATTTTGGGCTTTTTGTCTGGTTAAATTTTATGAGTTAAAGTGCACAACATTTCGCCAACCCAAACACGACACAGGAAGCTTTTTCCGGATGTTGATACAATATGAATGTCTACTCAATAGGATTTTCCATATGAAATTTCAAATTTACACGGACGTTCACTGCTGTTTAGACACTTTTCGCAGAGCCAAGACACCAGAAGGGGAGTATCGAGGCAATTTAAAACTTCTTGTCGTTCATGAAAGCATTTCTTACCCTGGGAGAAGAAGAGCTTCCTCCTCGATCAAAATATTTGTGCGGGCGGTGTGGTAAAAACAAAGGAGGAAAGGATCCACTTGTTTTTCTGAGTCATTCTATTGTTATCTTATGAAACATGCAATTATCCATATTCATATAACATTGTGAGAAATTCATAGAACCAAACAGCAAAAACCTCCCTTCCCAATTCATTTTTCTCCACAGAAGTACATCAAGCATGAAAAAACTTATATGTTTGGAGCTGCTTTTCTCAGGAAAAAGCCAGGGTACCTAAAATACAACAACAAAACCCCTGAAACTTGATAACATTTTGAACTCGTGTTTTTTCTTGTTAAGTGAACTAGACACTAAGAGCATCGAACAGCTTGGGAGTTTGGATTTCTCAATATCAATATCATATCATAACTTTTGTCAGAATCGACTTCACTGTTCAAAAAACGTCACGTCAATATCGTACAAACTATATATACATATATATATTAATATATTATACATATCCCTTTCAAAATTGCGTCATATCGCTTTTTGTGAGATGCACATATTGTAACCCTCTGACGGAACTAAATCTGTTAACCGCATTCATTAAAGAAATATATTCATCTTGTTTTTGTGAATTATCGCGACCGCTCTCCTTGAATACCTTTTTACAATCGAATGTCCCTTAAACCCCAATTAAATTCAGTGCTCATAATTTTCAAAACGACAAAAAAAGTCGTCACTCTTTTGCCTCACTCATTTATCACCCAAAAGCAAGCGCGACAGAAAGAAACGTTTCAAAGCTCCCACTAGCTAAACAAAGTGAGTCTTTGTTACAAAAATTAACGATTTTTTGCCTTATCCCGTTTCAATTTTTGGAGACGGAGACAACTTGCACGCTTGCAGTTGACTAAAAAA
The DNA here is from genome assembly GCA_019593645.1 of Akabosia matsudoensis. Lineage (NCBI taxonomy): Eukaryota > Metazoa > Arthropoda > Collembola > Entomobryomorpha > Paronellidae > Akabosia > Akabosia matsudoensis. The sequence goes on along the minus strand of VICI01000495.1, from coordinate 21,312 downwards.
AAGTCTGCTAACTGCAAACTGCAACCTAATCTCAGGCTTTTTTTTGCTCTGAAGGTTTTTCTATTATGCTGAGTCTATTTTAAACAAAAAAATATCCATTCATCATCGCCTTAATAATATCTCCTACATTTTCGTCAGCTCCATCTTATTTTTTCGCCTTTATATAGCCTCGTGTCGTGAACAATTTTTTGTTGCTATTATGTTGACAGCTTTTAAACAAAAAAAAAAGTCTGAAAATGACTGCCTGATATGATGTTGCATCTTGTGCTATAAAGTGCAGTCTATGCGTGTCCTTTCAGAAGTTTTTTTTAACGCGAGCACGACGAGCTATTTGACTATTTATAGGTGCCTGTAAAAATAACACTTTTCAAAATGCTCTAACTGACTCCAATACCACATGAGCAATCAATATGGAGGATACTTTGACGAATCAGGAGTGTGTCGTTGGACATATAGCCGTTCACTTTATCGATGTGAGGTAATATGTACTTTTATAAAAAAGAATGCTCCTATATTTGTTTGGAGGATTCTAAGAACAAATTCACTCATTTGCAGTGGCGTCGAGTAGAAAAGTTAAGGTGATAATTGAAACGCCACCAATAGCTGTGTAGGTGGTAGTGATGGTCGTCATTAACGGTATTTGCACACGCCTGTAGTACAACACTTCTTGGCAGCGGTGTAATACTTAGTAGAAGTGCGCAAACACAATGTCATCGTCAATTAGAAACAGCCAGAGACCCTGTGTAACTGCCTGGTAGAAAAATTTATTAGCTTGCGAAGTCAAGTGGTCAGCAATGGCCAACAGTAATAACTAATCAGGTCTGATACGCACAATCGATAATGATATTATTTGTCTTGAAGAGACACAAGGTCTTTTCTACAGCGGGGGTAATTACAAAGCAAGAATTGCGTTTCTTTAGTGCAGTTTGCGACACCGTTTTTGATTTTTTATGGCAATTAGCATAAAAGCAATCAACTTGTGATGTGAAAAATGGGGTAAAAAAAGCTGTTAACACGAAATGGCATTCCTTCATTTTTTTCGAAACATTTCCAACAAAAGGCGTAGGTAATGTGGCGACGAGATCAGTAAGATACGTCTAAAAACTTCGTACATTATTCGAAAAGGCTTCCTCATTTGTAAAACAGCAGACGGATGGCAGGTACACGGTTGATCGGCACACGATAACCAACCCCAGCAGTCGTTAGGAAAAAGAAAAGAGGAAGAGGAAAGAATGGGGTTGAGCTTGTTGCGAAAAAAAAAGTCCAGAACAAGAGAATCAAGTCTCATTACATTACACCATTGTAAGCTGCAAAAATACTGTTTCTCTTCAACAGTATTGTGTTTCATATGGAGTTTTTTTTCTACCGTGTTGCAACCCAGTTAATCATGCCAGATGCCAATTTTCCCGTGAGCCCAGCTATTTCCATATTTGGAAAGTTGACGCTGACGATTTTAGTTTTACAACTGGCAGGATTTCATACAAAAAAAAAAAAACTTTTCACGAGATTCTCTCTCTTGCTACTTCTGTCTGTATGATCATTTTGTTGCTTTTGTGATCTCAATAATGAGGAATGTAATCTCGCAAGTTAATCTTCTTGTATTACATTACATGAGCCTGTGAATAAGGGAAGTAGTCGTTGTGGAGTTTAAAGAATACAATGTTCAATGTGATAGTGTGCATTATACATTCAAGTTACAAAATCTTCCAAATAGAAAAATATAGAGCTTCATACAGCATTTTTTTACTACTGTGCTTTGTTGTCGAAAACAAACATAGACATCAGTTTTAACAACCCAAAAAATTCAGCCACTATTGTTGTGAAAAACATCTAATTGTTAGGGAACTACATAAATAGATATACAGTCGGATAGAACTTGACTGCTTCTGTTTACACTCAAAAGCTTTCTACCCCAAAATATGCATGTCATCCAAAGTTTTCAACAGACTTCTCTCATAGATTTTTATTTCATCAAACGATTCCAGAACTAGTTACAGAGCATAAAAATCAGGGCACTTGTTCATTTTTGTATTTTATGAGGGTTAGGTAAAATTGTTTCAGATTCAGACTCCTCCCATTTTTCATGCATAATATTATTGCTGATATGCGAAATAAATAAAAGAACCAACTGGGTTACTTCAAAATCATAATGAAACTGACATGATGATACTATCGCCTATAATTTTTTAAAAGTTATCGTTTGTAATGAAGTAGGTTAGGTTTTTGTTGTAGAGACACTGATCTCCATTCAGCTATTAATATTCCATTCATAATCCGTCCATAAAAGTTAATTTTGGAATCTCATCCTCATTGAAATCATAGTCATGTGGTTGTGCAGGAATGACGTATTTACTCCATTTTTACAGCTTAAGTACTAAATAGCAAAAATAGGGATACTTTTTACGTATGCGGGGCTCGTTTTTCTTCTTAATTTTTGACGACCTTATTTTTAAGAATATCCTGGATAAATCCGTGAATGGAAAAATTCATTAGAGCTAATGGCTGTGACGACATCTTGATGAAGATAATAAATTTGAGCTTGTGGTTTTGACGGCATTCGTCGTTACCCACTGGAACTCACAAGGAAGCCTTTTGTGGTGAGGAGGAAGGGAAGGTCAGATGGAATAAGATGATACACCGAATTCACCAAGGAGTAATCAGAGATAAATATTAGTCATTCAATAAGTTGACGGTCATGGATAATGAAGTTAACCACGTGGGCATACTAGATCATTTCTTGTGATGTGTGGTAGGTTCTGGAAATCCTCTGTCAAGAGAAGTAGTCAACCTTCCGTATATCCGCTTGCAAATCCAAACGTACTAATTCCAATATAAAACAGACATTATTACGTTGTGGAAACGATTACGGATGGCGACACGAGATTATAGGTAGACAGAATGAATTGCGCGGACAAACTTGTGAGTAATCGTCCTCCTCAAAGAAAATTGCCAAAAATGGGCGTTATTCTACTTGAGCTGAGCGCTTTTTTGTTTGAAAGAAAATTGAAAGATGATTTTAATCGAAATGGACAATCAATAAGATCCGTTTGGTGCTAAGGTCAACACGATATTATTTTTGGATGGTCAAACTGAATGAAGAAGCGAGTCGAAGACTGACAGCGTTTCAAATTGCATTCTTGCAAAAAAATTTTACCCTTTTGCATAAAGGGCTTCCGTGTTGATAAACATTTACCAATCAGTACCTTTCTGTACAAATCGCTACTGCTAAAAAAAGAACCTTGGTCTTCCTGTAATTCATTTTTCATTTTGTTGTGAACTAAAAAAAGTCTTCTTGCTAAAGAAAAAATTGTACGTGACGTGTGTGTGTGTAGGCAATGATGACAATTTAATTTGGGAAGATAACAAAGCAATGAAACGCTTGTCAACGGAAGCTACGCACGCTCAGACCTTATTTATTGGCGTAGGTAGGGTTATATCGGTGAGGGAGTTGACGCTAAATACGGATGGAGTTGACGCTAAATACGGATGGAGTTGACGCTAAATACGGATGGAGTGAACAATGATGTATGGTCACTTGGTTCTGCCACGATCGTCACTCTAAATAAGATGAAATCGTGTAGGTACAACTAACAAAGTGATCAAGTCATTAATTCTGTCAATAAAATACCTATCTCTATTTTGTTGGAATGAAATCAAAATCGTTTTTTAAAATTGATCTTGAAATAGCCAAACTTTAAGAAAATCTTGTACTTGTATCATTTGTACAAAAAAAGTTGCTGCAAAAACTACTGTACAGATAGGGAAAGTTCTACGTAATTTTTAGTAAAGTATCTTCGCAAATTCATTTGTCAGCCTCTGAAACTTACATTTATGTACCTTTCCTCTTTATACAAATCATTAATATTCAAATTCTAAAACATTTTCACTTTCAACCCAAGCTTATCGGATATTGAAGACCGGCTCTTCTATAAATAATTAATTATATTACGAACCATTGATGCAACGGAAGAAACAAGAATTGCCATTAACAAGCAATTTCATTGCGTATTGCTCGGTGCGTATCAATAGTTTTTTTTTGTTGCAGACACATTGCAGAACCGTCAAAACAGGTTTAGAAAAAGCACCACCACCACTATTAATCCATTTACGTTTCATTCACAAAAATGACTATAATCTTTAGCTTGTGGCAACTTGTCTGCTTTGTGCTGTGCGCAAATATTATGGCATCACAGAATCTCTTCTCTTTTTTTAAAAGAAAACATTACAAACAGTGCAGTTCCCTTATTTACAGTCATTAGATCGAAATCGACACACTTTTCGATCAAAAACCCTTCCTTTTTTTGAACTCATCATCCGTCCATTCATTTGCATTTTATTTCGTTTGTTTACGATGGTAATCTTGCAGTTATTGCGTGAGGGCAACAATGGTGGCGATGCACGATAACAATTCATAATATTATCGTTCGATTGTGCATTTTTTTTAAAGAAAAAAATGTTTTTGTGTGACTCGTCAATACATGCGAAAATGTGAGTTAGACGCATAATGCAATGCGAATGGTGCGCACGACCGTAAATGTTGTCTGACAGCAAACAAACCTTTATACATGGGCAAACTGTAATGTCACTATTTCACTTTCCTGTACGATGTACTTCCTTCCAAACTTGACAAGCGTATTGAAGACGAAAAGTCTTTAATTGGGTCAATCAATTATTAGGCTGATTAATAACCCAGTCAATTTTACCACCTACAACAAGTGCCATAATATTGCTCTCAATCATTCCACTTCCCATTCATTTTTCCAAAATGTCATTAATAATACAATGTTTACTCTTTTGATGCAATTTTTCAATCATTTATTCGTCATGCACTATATGAATGAACACATGAAAAAGACAGCAAAGTACATCCTTTGTTAAGTAAACACCAAAAACAATCCTCTCTTCAAAAAAATAACTGCACAGATTTTACTTTTCCTTGCACATCCTTATTATATGCAGCTTAAACTGCACAAACAGCATCGTGAACATGCGCCGTTGCGTTGATTGTTGCAAAGTTGCAATGATGAGAAGGAAAAACTAAATTTTTAGGGAGCATCCAACAAAAAAAATCAGTCTTGGTAATAACGGTTATTATGCTCATCATGATAAATAAATGAACAGCACCTATAAAATTATTACCAATCAGGTGCTACCTAAGAAAAGATATAGTCTAACATTTTGTTTACATTTTTTTCATTGATTTTTAAAAAACTTTCCCATGTAACACTATCCTTATAAAACACCGCTATACGGAGAAGATTTAGTTCAGGAAAAAAATTCAAGACACGTTTACTCATTCAAATGGGCTGGTACTGCAGTTTATAGATCGCCTCGAGTGAAGAAGACGATTAAAATTCTAAATGCTGAATAAATACGCGAAAAACTTTTAATATGTAATTGCTTATAAGGTAAATAGATGTGCATATCGTGAGCAGAGCTTTACATTAGCCAAAAATAAAAAGTCGTCCCGTGCCCTCTAAGCAGTATGTAATTGTCCATTCTGTACTCTATGAATCATTTCTTTTTTCTGTGCTTTCCTTTTTTTTCTTCTTCCCTTTCTTGACCAGTTTTGTTTCATTGACGCCAGTGCTTTGGAGCTTGAGAGGAAGCCTGCGAACACGCAGAATTTATATACTTTTTCAAATAAGATTTAAAAAAGAACCAGTTTTTCTACTTATCTTGAATTTTAAAAAGATTTTAAGAAGTAATACCCCCAAAAAATCCATATTATTCATCCATCCTCCGTTCTAGAGATTATAGCTACGCAGTGTGTGTGTACATGTGTTCAATGATCACACCTTATGATTATACCACTAAACAGAACAGAAAGCTTTTTCCTGTGGACAGAGCGAGTGCAAAGTAGCATCCGTAAAAATTAATAACACATACGGACCTCTTAAATATTTTCTTTGACTAATAAATTCTTTTAGAATCATTGCACTTTTAGAATCATTGCACTTGTTCTGTTCCTGAAGACTTCTAATGATGAAAAATGTTAGACATGCCACTGTCTTGAAAAGAAAACGAAAATCCATTTGAAAAATGATACTCGTTTCGTGTTTCAAAGTTTTCCCTGAAAAAAATTATTGTTATTGCTTATTATCTTCATCTTCTTGTTCTTCTGTCTCAAGCGTCTTCATTTGAACAACGCTTGTACCCTCTTCCATGCAGTGCCAAAGGGCATTCAATTTAATATGTTTGCGTTTTTACGTGAACACATGCAAAAACCATTATTACAAAAAAATTACCATTTTTTATGATGGTGCTTCTTTTTAGAATCACTGCTGCTCCTGCTTCTACTCCTGCTGGAAGTGAACTTCCTGTTTGAGAAAAAAAGAACATGAGGCATGCATGGATGACTTTAGAATTGTGTGGGGGAACGCACACTAAACAGGCACCTTGTGTTATCATCTCCTGACTCATTCTCCCAGTCAGCGAGTTCACAAAATTAAGCCTTTCATAAAAGCTAAATAAAAGGCAAAAGTGAGCTATTCTGGGATAACTTCTTGACTTCTGTATAGGAAAGCACCAAAGTACACGGTATAATCAGTTTGCTGGATTCCATTTACACTGTAATCAAAAGCCTGCTAAAATTTCGCTTGGGTATGTAATTTTCTTTGAATATAAAACCTCATTGCTATAATAATTCACATAAATATTCTGGCAATGAGGATTCTTAAGTTCTTTGGTTGGAGTTTACAAACAAAATATAGTAATTTTTTTGGTTTGTTATAAAAACACACACTTGTCCATATTAAGTTTCCTTCCTTCCTAACTAAAGGAAGGTGACCGTGTTCAAAATTGCATTTTTTTCCTAGCCGCCCATACGCATAAATTTATTATGCAATATGAAATGTTTATTACACTTCACATCTTGTGACAAACCGCCTCATTTTTTTTTGGCTGATGATGGTCAGTCGTTATGTGTGGCTTACTAGTGTAGTACCATCTTAAAACACGATTATAATTTTTCTTTCTATACAGGTGTACCCTATGCTGACTCACAGCACACCTGTTGACTTCAAACAGTGCTGCTGATTTCAAGCGATAATCGTTAAAAAATATAGCCAGCGAGGGTACACCGATAAGTAATTCGCATGCAAAAAGTGTATGGCGGTTTTTTACACAAGTTCTGACAAAAGTCGATACGATTTTGACGGTTTACAAGTTGAATCCTTTGCCAAGCGTTGAAGACATGAAAACTCATCATCATTTTATGTTTTATCTGAACTACAATCACACTATAGCTTGGCCACTTTTTTTCTTCCCTTTCCCTTTTTACATGAGCGACTGGTTCTGAAGCCTAAAGTTTCCAACAGGTTGAGTAATATCAAAGAAAACGTTGCTAATACAGAAAAAAATGTTTAAAACGGTCAAGTTGACTGTTGACTAAAGCAATTAGCGGGAAAAAGGTTTCTAATATGGAGTTTTGATTGAAAGAGAAAAGACTTGATAATATATTTTTCGTGGAGGGTGCGGTAGCGGCGATACAGTGTCGAAGGCACTTGCAGAAAACAAGTTGACGGTTGAGTTTGATGAACAGTAAAGCACTCTTAAGCCTGTTAAAGAAGTGACCAACTTTTGCTTTCATTTCGCAACAAGAAAGAGGCAAGCACGCTGGTAAAACAAAGCAGGGATTAATAAAAAAGTCAATTAGGAATTCATCAATGAGTCCTTTCCACTTGCGCACGACAATGCGATGCCCTTAAATGCCACTGTTTTCAATTAAGCTACTAAGGATGTTAAAAAGTGATTAAACTATGTATGCTTAATGATGAAATTAGTTTGGTTATGCGTGAACGACCCCGCTTACCAAAATCAATATCCAAAAGACCGTTAATCAAACAAACAAAAAATCTCACCAAAATTATGCACAGATAAATATTTAATGTTGCTGTTATCAGTAGGGGTAGTTTAACTGCTGCATGCACTTACATATATTTAGTTGTGCAACCAAAAGACGTGCCTCAAACTTGAATGGGCAACTGCGAACTGTCAAGACAAATTTTCATTTTCAGTTGTTCGTAGTCATGAACAGGCCATTAATAAATTTGGAAGCTATGCCGAGTTGGGCTACAGGTGGTAGTACAAAAATAATTGATGATTGTTCAAAGTGATGTTGATAAAGAGGGAGTAGTAATTTTTAATGTTAGTAAATTGTTATCAACGTTTATTGATTATCGCACATTACGTTTGCAATAGTTTTCAATTTGAGCTCTAAACCAACAAAGTCAGCATTAGCATTCGCCAATCATAATACTTTTAAAGACATGGGTAGGCAAAAATCAATCATGAATAGATTATGCCAGAGACTGTCTCTTTACGCATCATACTTAGCGGTTGAAAGCTAAACCCAATTAAATCATACCTATTAACCATGAAAGAATCGTGAGACCATTAATTTCTTTTTCCACACATGACAAAAATATTTTTATTCTTGTTAAGAATTCTCATCCGTTCTCAAAAAAATATGTTGGCCGGTTAGGCTGACTGGCAAAATAACGATGGCTTTGTATTATTTTTATTGGAATAAAATCGTGTGCAAACTACACACACGTTTTCATCCGCTAGCTGTCAGACGGACGGAAGTTTTCTCAGTTGGATCGTCAAGAGTATAGGAACACAAGAGCCGAGAGCCAACACATCAACGAGAAAAATTATGACACATTTTGTAGTTCAAGTGTATCGCGTGTTAGCACAATGTTGGCAACAATAGACAGAACCAAAACTGTCGTGATTTACTTTTTTTCGTACAAAAGCTGTAAAAGTATGTGACTTGCTTTGAAATTTAGCTAATTACAGATTCAAAGTCAATTTCATGGTCAGTAGAAAAAATAACTTGAATGAATTTCATGTTTCACTTGGTCATTCGTCAACAAAAACGGTCGTGAACAATTTTGTTGCTAAAGGTTTACATCCCTTTCACAAGTATTTACTTCCTTGTCTGGAGAAAGATGATGAATTACATAAGCCCGTACGAACTCGCCCCTTTTCATATTAAACGTTTCTTTAATTCCGTCTTTTTATCCGCATGCACCTGCGTCGAGTAATCTTCTAAGAAAATTCCTTTTGCTTGGGATTTTTTTTTTGTCCTGAACTACAGAATGTTTTTTTAAACCGTTTCTCTTTCAGGTAAAAACGGCTTCTACACATCTTCATTATCCTCTTCTTCATCTCAATCTAGTTTTTTTTCCTTCAGTCTCACTTCCATTTGGTATTTTTTTTCCTCGTTAGCATTTGAAAAGCGTCATGTGTCAAGCAACTTGAATAATATGACAGGATTTTTTGTTCACGCGTTCTGGAACGCAGTTTAAAACATTATTTTATTCATCGGACTTTGCATGGTCAATCTAGCAAAAAATTCGTCCGACTAAGCTTGCGTAGGAAATGTAACTAGCCATTTCTCATCGGCGGGCAGAGTACAATGATCTGTGGCTCACGGTCGTATTACTGGTTAGTATTTTTATTAATTTTATATTCGTAATAATAACGCTGATTGTCTGAGCGAACGCACGCACAAACAATCTCCTTCTAAAAATAATGTATCGCGCAACAAAGTAATCTGACCCGAGCGTTTATAACGAGTGATGGTGCACAATTTTCATTACATTCTGTTATATAAATAATACGGTTACATTGCAAGCCTGCTTTTTCTATTCGTAATCGTCATTTAGCATGCAAGTCATGCCAAATATTTCAAAGCGGGGAAGGAAACAATAGGTAGGAAAATTTGTAATTGAGCCGGGCAATGAAACATGTGCATGAGAGTTTCAGATGAAAATAATGACGGCAAGGATAACAATGGACTGGGATGATAAATGATGAATCATAGGAGGCATCTCTCTTGCTGAACGTTGCTGTGGACCAGGCTTCCTTCCGCATTTTGTAGCTATGTAGTTATGTAACAGTACATGGCCACCAGAGACTCTTCTGTGGATGTTAACGGCTGTTTAGAATGCACATGATTTTAAAAATAAGATAAAATATCGAGCCTGACGATGTGATGATGAGATGAAAAGAATGGACAAAAGCTTAGCGGCATACAGTCCACCAGTCGGTAGTGTTGGGTGCTGTACGGCTTGGAGAAGGATTTTGTGGATGGAATGGAATGGATGGAAATAAAAATGGAATAATGTGATGAGTAGCGAACGTTATGAGAGGGCGTTTCCAGACTAAAGGAAAACTGGGCATGTGTGAGACAAGTCAAATGTGGAATGCGTAATGTAAAAAAAATGTACAATTTAGGTTGTGATGTAATTAAGGAGTTTTTTAATAAACGCATTCGATAGCCGGCAAGTAATTAAAAGCTCGGCAAATATGTACGTTGCCAATATTGGGCTGTGCAATGAATCGTGCAAAAAAAGATGGCACTTTAGAAGCTTTAGAGCAAATCTTCACGCTTTGGCGAACATATTAAGTGTAAAGCAGTTAATTTTTAAGGCTTGGCCAGGTATTTTGCAGTCTTTTTTTTTTTTTTTGACAAAGCCTCAGAGTTGTTGGCCGTGGTCAATGGCTTGGAGCTGGGTTGGGTTGAAATGAAATGAGAAGTATGGGCGAATGACGCAGCCAATGGGAAAGAACAGTTAGCTATAAAACAAGGAAGAAGACATAATGACAAAATGGACAAAGATGTGAACCGCAAACGGTGACGGAATCTATAACTGAGATTTTTTTTGTTTTCTTTTTTGATTTAGATGAGCGTGTCAAGTGGCAGTGACATCACAATTCCTATACAAGACAGCCCTCCACCCCCGCCATCTCCTTATGCAGGAGGAACCGGTGGGTCAAAAGGTAATGACAGTACAGATAATTCAATGTCAGGCCTTGGTGTGGGTGGCCCTGTAACCATAATCGATACGTCCTCAGTAGGTGTAGCCGGGGGAAAGGATGAGGCGATTGAGAGTGGCAAGAAAACGCCAGAGCCCAGGGGTGACGTTACCGTAACTGTTGGATTCGTAAACGAGGCGTTTCAAGATACATCCCCAGAGCATCCAAAGAATGGCCACCCGGAAAAAAATGGCCATGCGACGAAGATGGCCAACGGACACAAGAAAAATAGTAATGGTGCCATTTCCATCACAGTCCCAGGGGAAGGATCAGAAAAGGCGGAGCTCCATCAGCAAGAAATTCACTTGACTGAAGCTGTCAACCCAGAACTGATTAATATGAATATTCTAAATACCATTCCGGAGAAGCCAAATCCAGAGTATGGACCTTATGACAATATGGATGAGTACTTTGTCCCTGTCAATCAACACAAAAAGTTCCTCAGGTATGCAATTTTATACGTTTATCTACCGGGCTAAACTATTTTGTACATGATTTAAACTACTTTTGGATTAGAAGAAGTGAAAAGCTGTACGTGACCAAGGACAAACGAAAGGAGAGTCATTGGAAGAAATACGTGTGTTGGATCGCAGGTGCCACAATCCTCGCTGCAATCGTCACCGTAGCCGTTTTAGCCGGAAGTAAGAACATAAGCATCTAGTTGACATTTCGGGGCATTGTGAAATTTACTAATTTAAATGCTACATGTTTCAGTTGGATTGATACCTCAAAAGTCGCCGAACCACTTTGATAGTGTTGTTGGAACGACCACCGACTCGGCTGCATCTTCCGCTGACCCGTCTGACATTATCATACCTGAAAGCTCGTCGCCCTCCAGTCCAGAGATTAACACACCACCAAGCGTCCCAGCCGACTCCACATACGGTAAGACTTAAAAACTTTAGAGGTCAACCCAATTAAGATACAAGGAACAAACATGTTGATAGATAATTAATTTTAAATGTATCTTGGTATCATTTGCAGTACCAACGGCGGCAGACATTCAATTCCACATCACAGACATGGCTTATGAACCTGCTCTCAATGATAAGACGAGTGACAGATTCCACCAACTGGCTACTCAAGTTCAAAACGAGGTGCGGTCAACTATGCAGTTATCTCGCAAAAAAGATATTTTATTTTTAGAGTTAAAATTTAAACTGACTTTCCATTATTAATGCAAAAAAAAAAAAACAGGTCAAGGAGCTTTTGAAGTCAAGGACTGAATTGGAAACAGTGTATGCTCGTGTCAATGAATTTACGTAAGTTGAAAAGCCTCTTTTCATGCTGCAGTGCCGGGCAGGAATGCAGTTTTTGATAAGCGGATTTACTTTTGCAGGCCTGGAAGTGTGTACGTGAAAATGCGAGTTGGTTGGTTGGATCAAGGAATGGTCTTTAACAAGGTTAAAATGGCTTTGTCCAATGTGACCAAAGTTGGGAATAACAACATCATGCCAATTTCTACTTACGGTATGATATAATAATTTTTATTCTTATCAAAAGAATTACTTTTTTTTTGGACTGGCAATTAATTTTGACTTGTTTTTTTTTTTGTCTCTCTGTTTTTGCGTTTATAGAAGTGGTCAACATGTGCAAATTCAACAAAAATGGATGCTCTCATGGCTGTGCATATGAATTTATGCTGCTCGACTTTGTTTGCAACTGCGATGGAAATGCTGGTCTGGTTTTGGGCGAGGATATGAAGACATGTCTACCAGTTCACGATGCTATTAGCTCAACAGAAGTGCCATTGCATCCTGAGTATTCCTCTTTTTCACCGCCAACAGTATCTGAGGAGGAAATTAGCCCTGCCCCTGAACCAACTTCAGAACACGCTGAACATGAGCACAAGGAGGAAACAAAGGAGCCTCAACCTGTATCAACGGAGGATTCAGTTGATCACGACACCCAGCATGAATCAGAAGCAACTGCTCCACATAGTGGAGAAGGTGTGGAATCCTCGACGGAAGCAGATTTGAGTGTGGACACACATGAACCTGTATCTCATGAAATGCATCATGAAAGTCATGAAACCCTGCTGTCCTCACCTGTTACCACAACTTCTACCACGGAAGCTCCTTCTGTGGAACCAGAGCCCGAAGTTATCGAACAACAGCATCATCATGAGAATGACCAACAACCAGCATTTGTTCCTGTTGAAACTACAACACAAACGGTATCAACATCTGTGACCCCTGAACCTCTTCCAATCTTGATAAGCTCAACTGCAGAGCCCCAACAACACGATGCACAAGAAACAAGTCATGGCATGGACACCACGGAGCCATCTATACTCGTGGCGTCCTCACATGAAAGCCAGTCGCATGAAAGTGAGGCAAGTAGTGAACAGAACAAGTCTTCCGAACACCACACTGTTCCAGCGGAGCATTCCTCGGAAAGCCATTTAAGATCGGATTTGGAGGAAGCAGTAATAAAACCTACTGAGCCGATTTCTCCTGAGCTGTCATCTTCCTCAGAGGCGTCTGTGCATCACCATATCAGAGATCAGTCGACCGAGGAAGAACAACCTGCGTCTGTTGATCTTGCCCGTAGTTTCTTCAGAGGAGCTTCCAGAAACGACTGTCCTTCCCCAAACGATCCCCGTATCATCGGAAGATCCGAAAATTGTAGAACCAGAAACATCTTCACAGCAAGAAGTCTCTGAGGAGCCTCCAGTTGCTCAGGAGCAAGACGTAAAATCCACAGAAAATGTCGAAGCTCATGCTGACGTCACACCAGGTTCCGAAGAACTTGATTCAACAACTTCCGTCTCTGGTGCTGAAACTGATGAAGTCGAAATCAGAACGACAGTTCAACCTGAACAAGACGAAGAGGAAATCGAATCTGAGCAAGGTGAAGNAACAACTTCCGTCTCTGGTGCTGAAACTGATGAAGTCGAAATCAGAACGACAGTTCAACCTGAACAAGACGAAGAGGAAATCGAATCTGAGCAAGGTGAAGCGCATCACATTACCCCATTCGATGTACTCAGCTTCCGTGGACCCTCAACTGCCTCCCCTCCTTCCACTCATGCTCAAAGCGAAGAGCATCCACCTCAGGGAAGGTCAGTGGCTGCATCGGTAGAAAATATTGATGGAGTTTCAAATGACCCTGCGTCTGAGAAATCGCAAAATTTGTCTGTTGACGATGAAGCTTCTACAGAACCAAACAGAGGACGTGCTCCAAGACTTTTCTCCACTGAAATGGGCAACTCGATGCAAAGTTTGGAGAGTGCAGAGCAAAACAAATCTGGAGAGAGGGAAGAACTCTTGATTCCAATGGTTTCACCCCCTCAAGGCGAACAAGAACCAGCGAGATCTAACGCAACAGAGTCTGCTTCCGTTGAGACATCTGATGAAAACCCAGACACAGCTTCTGCCGTCACAAAAACTTCCTCAGACGCGACGAGAGAAATGGAAAGCCCTGCCTCAGAAGCTTCCATAAGCAGTGACCCTAGCAGTAATGCAGCAGACTCCGGCTCTCATGAGTTCAGTAAGATTCAAGGTTCGACCAATTCCGAATCGACTTCGACTTCGGGCGAGTCTGGGGTAAGCCAAGAATCTCCAGTTTTGGTCAGCACAGAACCAGAAGAAAAGACAACTGTTCCTCCACTAAGCCTTCACCACGATATCGACATCAACTACTTAGGCAATAACACAGAAGATAAGGTTAACTCGGAACAAGTCCAGCCGGAAGTACTCATCGCGCAAGCTCCTGTTGATGTGGAAGTAGTGCAGAACGAAAATGTTGCTAGCCATGAAACAGAAAAAATCAGTGACAAGCTTTTGATGGAACCTGAGGTAGAAAGCGAAGCAACTACAGTGGCCCCAGTAGCTCAAGAGAAAGTTGGCGACGAAAACGTGGAAGCTCCTGTGCAAGATGTTGCTGAAGTAGTTCAAGAGGAAGTGCCTGCACAAGAATCTAAAGATGACATGTCTCAGTCGTCATCTGATGAAACAGTTCGAGACGAGACCTCAGCTGAAAGCGGTTCGCAAGTAGCTTCAGATGGAAGCAGTGAAGATATCCCTGCCACAACCAGCCGTGGACTGGTTCCATCCGTATTCGCCACTGAGGAAGCCCTTGAATCTCCAAATCGTGACCACAGAGACACAGAAGCAGACATTGAGACCCCAGTTGCATCTGAAAGTGACGATGACGCCATCACCACCACCACCACGACACAAGTGCCATTAACTAGCAGTACTACAACCACTACAACAACCACTCCAGCCCCTCAAGTAGCATCCTCCACAACGTTGCCAACCACCAACTCAACAACAACGACGATACCTCCCAACAAATCTGCCGACTTGAGCAGCATCTCCGGCTTTGAATCTTCCTCGCAAGAAAGCAGCCGAATTCAAAGTCAGGAGGGCGACCTCTCTCCCGAAAAGTCTTTCGAGGGCGAGCCCAGTTTCTCCGCTTCATCAGAACATCCCTCCCTCGAGTCCCGGTCTTCCTCTGCATCCGAAGATGACCTTCACCACAATGAACTCACGTAGACAATCTTACCCATTAGACTAATTCAAATTTTTGTTTGTTTTATTTTCTCTTTGTTAGTCAAACACATTTGGCCCATCAAATTTACCCTTTCGAATTGTTAAATTTTGTTAGACCAGTTGACAATATTTTAGCTTATGTACATAATAGTAGAAGAAAAGTTGAAACTTTCAAATTCTAAAAAGAAACATTTATGAATCAGTTTTTTGTAACAGTTACAACAATCAATTTTTAAGCTTTTTTCCGCAAAGTAGCTTTACTCTCAGTCAATTATATATCGAGTAGTTGAGACTTTTTTAATTTAATTTTTGTTGGTACAATAACGCGATAAAATATGGAATGCTGATGATAAAAATTGTAATTTTTTTGGTTGTATGTTAACTGTATGATTTTTTAAAACTTAGAAATGTCCCCTTGTTTGCCCCTTTTGACCACAAAAACAATCAACGAAAAAGCATGCATGACAATTTGTATGAATGCACAAATAATCATTTAACTTAACAAGTTTATTTTCTTGTAGTCATTTTCATAGCAGATAAAAGGATGGTTTGGAGGTGACAATGGAGGGAGGGTGTAATCAGTTATTATTTTGAGGCGGAGCAGCAGCAGCAGCATAAAATTGTATAGTAAAAGAGGCATACAAGTTTTTGTTTTTCGCAGTTAACCTTGACTTGTGTTTTTGTACCGATTCTGTGTAAATTACAAACGAATAAAAATAGGTAATAGTAAGAATACTTAAGCCATACTAGAATTTAAATAGCAATAAGTCCATTCATATTAAAGAAAAAACATATTACAAGACTTTTTGCTGTATGAACATGTTGTTGATGAAAAAAAGTGTGTTAAATTTGTGAAGCAAAACTGTACTTAAAACGTAAACCAGCGGAAATCAAGAGCAATCAGAATAATTACTTGTGTGGTGGGTGTGAAACAATAAATGTCTTTGGAAAATAATAAAAATGAATGAAAAATTACATAAAATATGTGTCTTTTACGCATCGTCATTCATCAAATTTGGAGATAAATATCCAATTCCATTGTTGCTGTTGTGCTTTCCTTTCAATTTTCCGTGGTGCTGGTGTGACTTGTTTTTATGAGGCTTGATGGTGGTCGCGTTTGCGTTACGTTTCCCCCGATCAGAAGCTGTCACCGGAACGAGGATGCTCGCAGATGCTGTAGGCTTCACTTGGGCATGAATTTCTACTGAGTGCCAAGTTGATTGCTCTTTCGGTTCGTGCGCTGCAAAGAAAGTAGAATTTGGCGTTGACCAAGGCCGCACAATGGGTTGTATCTCCTCTACAGTTGGATTTGTACTGGGTTTTATCGAGGAGTTTGTGATGGCTTCCGTTGTTTCATATTCAATCGGGGTTACACTGGGAGTTGATGCCGGGTTCGATGTATTTTTATCCGTCTCAGCAAGGATTTCTGATTCTGATAAGTAGTCATCATAGTCGGGATGCGTATACTTTTCTAATGGTACAGGTGGGCCTATTTCATCCAAGTAGCCATGCGAATCATAATCGACCTCGTTATGACTGCTTGGTGCAGAGGTGTCGAATGGCAAAGTATCAGGTTTCCTTCCCGTAGTGTCAAAAGGTTCTGTGATAGAGGGAACCTCAGCGTCCACAGTGTCTGTGGCCGAGTAAGTATGCGTTTCCCTGCGATCCGGCAGAACTCTATTATCCTGGGAACTTGGATCCTCGTACGGTATTGCAACTGGTTACAACCAGGAACCGGCCCCGTGGTGCCCTACGGTTTCTTTCATTTGACCGTAATACAAACAATTTGGGACGAATGGCTTGGTAGAAGTACTCCAAGTTACGTGAAATCTTCAAGTCCTGCGGCAAAATCATACCCACCGGTTCGGTGTGACCTTGGCATACTGCAACAAAACGGGATACGCATTGCTGTAATCGGTAATCAAAATGCATGTCAGCAGGACAGCAACCTAGGATGGGTGTGGTATCGGCTCTGAAAACGTGAAAGGAGTCTTTAAAATCAGTGCCAATTACTTAATCAGTCGCTTACAAACATTCCCTGTATTACTTTGGACAGTTTATGTAAAGCCTGCATTCTTGTTGTACTCCAAACTTTTCCCTGGCATGACATTTCGTGTCAAATTTATGTCTCCATTGCCTCCACAAAGTATTCGCAGTCTTGACTGATTTCATCTGAAGGTGAAGAATCAATTCTGCTTCGTTTTTGCCTGGCCGCTTGCTCTGAACTGATTGAAGACGATGAGTCCCTTGAGGTCAAGTAATCCTTAAAATGTTCTCTTTGTGTGTGAACGTTTAACTGCCTGGATTCACGCTGCTCACTTGACTCGACTTCCTGCGGGATTGAATAACCAAGACTAGCTCCACTGATAAGGCATACAACGAAAACGCCAAGATATAAATATGGAATTTTCGACATCATAGCTACCTCGGCAGTCCTACATCCATGTCACAGACATTTATGCGACAAACTAACAATTTCAAATTCCAATAGCCTAATAAGTCGTTAAAACAATAGCAAAATTGGGTATAATCAAGTCATTTAAAAGTTATAAATTATTCTTTTATTCAAGGTCACGCAACAAAAATCCGTTTGCATTACCAATTTCAGTACATCATTCTTTCGGTACACATGTCTCTATTAGCCCCAAGATTCAACATCCAACTATCTAGGGGCTTCCGTCTGGAATCCTTACAACTTAGGAGTCGGAAAATATGTACTCCAAAGAAATATATTCAAAAAAAAACTTCCTATTTTCCAAATACCGTCGATATTCTATATTCATTTCGAATTTCAAACAAGTTTTCCCCTGCCACACGCGCGCTTGCGCTTGTTTTTCATGAAAATCCATTCGGAAAAATCTTTCATTTTGTTCATTTTCCACTCATTCTCCACTTCCGTTTTTTTCATCTTGTCTGCTAGGAGAACTTAGAACTACAACATACAAGCTAAAGCTTCTCATTCATTGACACCATCATTGCTAAACCAACTTGAAAGCACAGAGAGACAGACATTTCCTGTTTTAATCTACTCTGCACCATTCCCAAATCGATGATGATAATACCTTGACTTCCCTGCCACACATTATCTGAATAGAACACAACTTGCATCTATAACTCAAACGGCCTACGTCGTCATGTACCATTTTCACTCACTTGTTTCCGCTTCCTTCCTTTTTTTTTATTTTCGAGCGATTTCAAAATACTCTCTCCTCGTGTTCCTACAGTAGTCCAACCAGACATGCCTTTAAAACGGAACGAAACTGTACATTCCTATTTCAAATTTCAAGTCAATACCAAATTTTCATGGGATTTGACCGATTAAAAACATTCATTCATTTCACGACCAAAAACTATCCATCCGTGTTACTTTTCATATAAAAAAAGCTTATCATTTTTTTACAGACAAAAAGAAACACAATTCACAATTGTAGACCCATATCAGTTTCCATTTAAAAAAAAATTTTTCAGATAACCCTGTGCATTATCATATCGCCCGTTTTATTTCACCACCCAAACTTCTTTACATGAGAAACATGTATTCGAACATGTTGCCGCACACAGCGAGCGTTCTCTGCTAAATGATATACTTTTTTGACCGATTAAAAACATTCATTCATTTCACGACCAAAAACTATCCATCCGTGTTACTTTTCATATAAAAAAAGCTTATCATTTTTTTACAGACAAAAAGAAACACAATTCACAATCGTAGACCCATATCAGTTTCCATTTTTTTAAAAAATTCTTCAGATAACCCTGTGCATTATCATATCGCCCGTTTTATTTCACCACCCAAACTTCTTTACATGAGAAACATATTCAAACATGTTGCCGCACACAGCGAGCGTTCTCTGCTAAATGATATACTTTTGTACTACAACTCATTTTCAACTGCAAAAAAATGTTTTCTAGGGATTTTGTAAGCCTATAAGCTTGAATGTTGAAACATTTCTTTACGAAACATCTAAACCTGAAAAAATACTATTATGCATGCATAATGAAATATTTCGCCTAGAAAAAAAATGAACAGTATTTTGTTTATAGCCAGTAGTACTATATACTTGCATCGTTAACACTTCCCCCCACGTTTTGTATACAAAAAAAAAAATTTTTTTTTGTCAGTAGTTTTCACTCCACTACCGTGTTCACAGTTTCAAAAAAAATGTTATTAGGTTTAATTGTTTCATTCCTCGTTCATAAAGAAGAAAAAATGTAGTTTTACAGTTTGAGAAGAATTGCAATTGCATTTAAAGTAATTTATGTGAAAATTTAAAGGAGACGAATTGTAGGTAATTTTGTTTTTGGAGTTTTATTAGCCAAGTAGAATAAAGAAAAAGTTTAAATGACCATCCTACTAGAATTTTATAATGGCACAAAATTCCACGTGTGTGTGTCTTGCTTTCATTTCAATCTAGAGACATTGCATTTGGAAGAAAAAAAGTAAACAAAATATATTGAGTCACCGATTTAAAAAAAACAACAAAATTCTCTGATTGATTTGTTGTTGTTTGAGTTGAATATGACATGATTAACTCTTTAGCCTGTCTGGTCACACTTACCCAATGCATGGTCAATCAAGACGTAATATTTTCTTTTCAAGAAAAAACTGTCAGGGAAGAGACGCTAGTAAACAACTTAATTTTCGCTTGTATTGTTTTCTTGTGTGGTGGTGGTTTTCCATTCAAGAAAGTGGCTAAAAAGTGGTTTTCGTCAAGTTTAAAGAAAATTCAGTATGAAAAGTATTCACACAAAATACATACATATAATTTTTGGAATGTGGGCGTAGTTTAAAAAAAAAACAACAGAATCAAAAAATTATGCTATTTTCTAGCTATGAACTTGTTCTAATAGTTATTTCATTTTAAAAATTACAAAAAAAAGTATCCAGAAACAAGCAGAAAAACCTAACAGGCCAACTTGCGTTTGGTTGTTAAAAATAAAAAACTTTAACCAGTAACCAACATTTATACTTCCCTGCCTTATCTCTGACAATTTTTTTATACCTTTAAAATAAACGGCTTGTTTTACTTTTGCGTAGGAGTCAAATTTGTTGTTCTCTATCGCCAGAGCAGATGGTCATCTCAGAGAAACAATCATCTTTAAACATTTTTTTTCTTTTTCGTTTTTGTTATTCCACACCACAATTAACCCAGCTCAAAGTTTTTTTTCTTGTCTACCTTACAGAAAAATATTATCTTCATCAACACAAGAGTTGGGCTTTGGGCTCGTTTATCATTTTGTCCATTATCTTTTTTGTCCTTTTTTTGTGTAGGCGTCCGTCCTGGTGGTGTCTACCTGTAAAAGTGATACCTATAAAATAATTTGCAACATTTTATTCTCTGAGCTTGTCTCTTTTCAGATGAGCATCTTTTGCAAAACGAAAATAATCTCTGTTGTTGAACACCTTTTTGTGTTTGTTTGAATCAATCTCTTTCCTGCTCAAAAATCAAAACGTTTCTCTATTCAATTCTATAGTTTTGGCCATCCTCCGCACTCTGATTACTATCAATCAGTAATTTTTATTATTATTTATGATTATGATTATTATAATAGCCGTAGCTATCCAAATTCATCTGCAAGAAAAGTGACATGTGGCTGGTGTGGTTTTGGCTAGCATCGAAATTCTGGACTTGTTTATTTGTGAAGACAAGTGTATAGGAAAAAGAGTAAAGTTTGTAGACGATGGTCGTTCTAAACAAAGTTACCTTTTTGATAGTGTTGTTGGGTGTCCATCTCTGATAGTGGTGCTGCTGCTGGTTTGGTCGGTCGGCGTATCCTTCAATGTTGGCTTCTGGGACGGAGTACTACAAGCAAGGATATATGTATTTTTTTTGTTTTTTCTGCACCTGGGATTTGTGTTGCGACAAAGCATTAAAACATTATTCAGAACACCCGTTTGGACAAAAAAGTTAAAAAATATGGTAGAAAAGTTAATTGGCAAGTGACTTGGGGAGTACCCTGCCACTTTAATGTCATCTTTGGATGA